>JAABKJ010012088.1:0-10598 GCA_011634705.1 Andricus grossulariae
ACACACACATATATATATATATATATATATGTATAAATAATGGGATGATCCAAAAACATGAATTAAAACTTGTTCATCAAAAAAATAATAAGAAGGGAGGTATTTTTTAGCCAGAAAATTGACGGGGTTTGTTGTAAATCATGAATTTCAGTAGCTCACTTTTTACCCTTCAAACAATTACAAATATCTTTTAAACGAAATGATAGATTTTGTTCATCTGTGTTGGTACGGAAATAGTTAAATGAATAGTTAAGCTTCCTGTAGGACGACTTTTTTCCTCAATTATATTCAACAGTGTACATAACAATTTTTGAAATTTTAGTGACTTATTTTTGCAGTTTTCCCGACACTGTGTAGACCGAAAATCACAAAGTGGGCCCAAAATGTGTGGAACGTTTTACTATATGGATTGCATTGAAAATTGGCACTAAGGGGTTATTTGGGTCGCTGAATACGAATTCATGGTCAAAATTCGAAATTTCAAAATAGCTGATCCAATACGGCGAACAACATTTTTATTAAATCCAACGAGTTGACGGATTTTAATCAAAATTGATATTAGGGGGTTATTTGGGTTGCTATATGAATTCAAGCTCAAAATTTGAATCTTCGAAATTGCTGATACAATATATGGCGACCAAACATTTTGAATAATCCTAAAGTTGGCGGATTTGGATAATAATTGGTACTAGAAGGTTATTTAGATCGTTGAATACGAATTCGAGGTCCAAATTTGAAATTTCAAAAAGGCTGATCCGATATGGCTATGATGAAAATTGGTACTAGGGAATTCACTTGACATTGCTAGTTCCCGATGACAATGGCTGACAGATTTTTGAATATAGACATCAGATTTGTTTCCAGTGAACCGAGAAAATACTTAGTACCGACTCTCGTTGAAAGCCGCCAATTCATTAGATTTTTAAAAACTTTTGGTCGCCATAATGGATCCGCCATTTTGAATTTTGAAATTCTAATGCCAGACATCCTAAAAACTCTCGCACTCTTGGCCATTTTTTTACGCAATATGCATCATAAACTGTCAACGGGTTAATTACAAAATTACAAATCGAGCCGGTAACAATTTCTGTAACATTTATTTTTTGAATGGCTCGAATTTAGCTTGAGATGAAGATACTTAAAGCTTGCAAATATAACACTATAATTTGTAGGAAACAAAAAGATTGTATTCAATCAGTAAAAAAAATGCAAACGTGATAGTATACTATCAGTATCATTAATCACAGTTTCGCCTTGAGCACGTGTGATACCGGCTTTCTGCTACGCTGCGAGCATTGGAACCGACAACATGCAGCATTTGGCACGACATCACCATTCTAACAATTTTCATTCACACGACTACGACGACTGCAACCTAATTAGCCAAGAAAAAATGATACTGAGAATTGAAAGGCCCTTCGCCTATATTTCCGATGAAATGGAAAACGTGAATAATTTTGTAAATAGAGGATGCATTGGTATTTGAAATTAAGCCTATCCAAATTTATTTTACTTTTTCTGTTTGCGTAAATTTTCTCTCAAATCTAATTCAAAGTGTCACTAAACTTTCAGCGTAGTGAAACAGAAGAAGTAGGTCGAAACGGAGTTTAAATAGAATCGAAAACAGCAGGAACGTTCTGTACGTAAGTGGTAAACTTTGTATTTCCTAGCTTTTCACTATTTCCATTCTGCTACAGTTTACTATGTTCACTCTCTAACTAAAATACTTTGTTGCTCTTTCATAGTTAAAAAATTAGTACATACTGAGTTTATTTTAGTTATACGAATTGAAATAACTAATTATTTAGCTCGGGATTACTAAGGCCCGTGCAGGACTCAGAAATAAAGTAGCTTTTATAGCAGCTTTTGATAAATATCTGAGTATGCGGAAATGGAAATCTTTAACAAAAAGGAACAAAAAGGAACAAAAGGAACAGCTCTCTGAAACCTATTTACTGAAAAAGGAACCGACAAGTAGCTTTTAGTGCAATGAAACAGGAGGAAGTATCACTTCGCCAGAAAAGTATAAAAGAGGACAAAAAGGATAAAAACCACGTTCTGGATAGCCTCCAAGAGTTGGAATCCATTGTTAGTATGAAATCAGAATGACAGAATTCTGCTCACAATTGATGAGATCATCATCTTATTATGAAATGGAGACATTACTGCAATTCTGTCATTTAATTTGAAATAACGTCCCCAAGCTCTTGGACTCTATTTCATTCATAACAGAAGAAAAGATAGCGATGTTTTGGGCTGTAACTTTTTTGAACTAATCAGACGTTCACCTAAGGGTTCACAACTGCTTATAAAAAAAAATTCTAAAAATAAAGATTCTTTCCACTTTGACGTACTTTTATGAGACAAAAATAAACTAGATGAAATCCTTTTAATCCCGCAACATCCGAAAAGATGGATCTTGGTCCATGGAAAGGTTATGTATTAACACATTTCAAGAACATGATCTAAGTCTTAGCAGAAAAACCGATCGTGGCTCTTCACTCTTGAGGTGTGCTTGAAAGCGACTTGTCAACCCCATGGACCCTTTCTGAGTTGTCCTCATATCGAGAAGTGAAAGATAAGAGTCTCGAACACCGGCGCCATAGTAATCCAGAATATAACACGTTATGGAGTATCGACCTGTTGGAACCCCTGACTATACAGCTGCGATGTCTCTATCTTTAGCATGCACCACATAGACCTCTGATTCTCCTGTGCCAAGGGAAATCCCATCCATCGCAGCACTCATACAAGCAAGTCCGACTTCTCGTGGACATACGTACACGCTGTAAAAATATATTAAATTCCCCTCGCGAAGAGGACGTCAAGACGCCTCCTACACCGACAACGGGATCTAGAGACGAAGAGAGAACCAAGACACATTGCAAGATATAAAGCAGAGGGGTCTCTCAGAATGGAACATCTATGTGACCAGTGTCGACACGATTGATGCAGAACGTAGACACAAAATAATGTTGTAGATACAAAATGCAAATGTGAACAGCCCTGAATATCTTGGTCGTGCCAAATAATACGGTGAAGGCACGCTTTGCTTCGAGAATACCAAATTCTAACAACTCGATTAGATGGAGGAAACGTTCGCTAACTTTGTTGAAGCACCGCTGCCGAAAAATATATTTTGGACTTGTTCTGAAATTCTTCAAGTCCAAACGTTTTAAATTAAATGTACAATGTTTAATACTTGTTTCCGGTATTGTTCAAATGTAAAACCATTTAACTTAAAACTGTTCAATTATTCAGATTTACAATTTCAAATTGAGGAATATTGAAGGCCTCTGATTTTATATTTTACCATATTGAATGTTTCATCTTGAGATAATGCCTGATTTTGAAGCCCTTAGAATTAAGTCTATTCAAATTAAAAGGTTTCCACTGTATAGCTATAGTCCTAAACATTATTGAATGTTTAAACTTAAATCCCTGAATTTTGAATGTTAAAAGTTTTTATTTTAAATACTTGGAATTCAGAAGAGTTCCACTTTGACTGAGTTTTAATTTGAAGTGTCTAGTTCTCATTATTACAGTGCATTATACTTAGAATATAATTAAATCAGATAAATTTTCCTTGCCAAGAATGCTATTGAACTGATTTCATCAACTGAGAGGTGACTACCTACGAATTGAGTAACATAGTTATTTAACCAACAAATATATTACCCAAACGAATATGCTTCCTTTCGAAATTATTCATATCTAGAAAGTATCTATATAATTTAGGAGATAATTTAGCAAAAATAATAATCTTGGTCTCAGAGAGCTTCGAGGGAATTGTAAATATTTTCCAATACAAACTATTATGACCCCACCTCTCGAAGGTAAAATTAGTGACGAGAAACATTCTTTTCGTAGGGTATCTAAAGACTGATTCAATTTTTACAATGTCAAACGATAAACGTTTCTGGGTGATTATAATGTCCCTATAATCACTCCTTAACAACGAAACAGTCACCCCTCACTGATTCAGGAAGGAAACGCCATCGATTCACTTCGCCGAACCTACCTTTGCAACAGCTGCCACAATGTTGGAACGATAAAAACAGAATGTGCACCACATTCGTATAGCAATGTATTGAAAGGAGAACATTAAACTCACTAAAAAGGAAAATAGAGACAGAGAACGTTTGCCATTTTAGCAAAGCCTAAAGGATAAACGAGAAGCATTTTCCATTCAAAAGACGAAGAGAACTTTTCCATTACAGGATTTTGATTTCAGTAAATTCGCAACTATCGAGAGAAAACCTTTAGAGGGTTCTTTTTGGAAAAGTAGTTATAAATTTTCTCAATAGAGTGTGTGGCCTCTAGTTCTAATATAAGTACCTAATTTAAATGATAGGGCAATATTGTTCAATATGGCACCTGAACGAAGAAAAATTCCATTCAATTTTCGAAAAGTTGACCGAATTCATTTGAAATCGGGCAGACAGTCCATACTCAAGTCACAGGATCATTTGCCACTCAAATATGTTTTTTTTTTAAAGAGAACAAGTCGACACGTATCTAACCCATTTGCCGAACTTTTTTTTTACAAAGTAATTAGTTTTTGAACTGTTTAAATTAAAAACATCAATGATCAAAAAACGGAAAAAAATGTTGTTAAAACTTCTGGAGACCGTTGGAAAACTTAAAAAAAAGTTCAAAGTCAATTTACACTATCTGAAAAGCAAATGACTAATATCTTTGAAAAAATCATTCAAAATTGTTCAAATTTTTTATAGACTAGGTAAATAATTGTTTCTTACTTCGTCTTACGAATAATAAGGAGAAATAATGACAAAATGCGATTCTTCGCCGGCTAATCATTATGCATTTTAGCGTCGAATCACTGTGCTTTTAATGTCAGAAATCTATAAGCTGATACGGCCATTAACTATATTTCACGAAATGTCAAAGGCCAATAATGCATTCAGTGACCTATGCTAATCATTGGTTTTTTACATTATTGTTAATTTCCTTAAATATCAATTATCTATTGCCTTCAATACTTAACTTATCATGGCAATTTGAATCTTTACTAAATTTACTATCTGTGTATTTTAGAATTTTGTTTGACGATTCTAATAAATTTTACAAATTTCCCAACTTGAAAAGTATTCCTTAAGTGGCCAATCATGATATGGATTACCGTACGCTACTTTTTCGACTGCAATCCCAAGATGTATTATGGGTTTAGCATAACTCAAGATAAATTCATTCATTTCTGCATTACTCAGCAGGAGTCCATTAACATAATTATTTTGCACACGGAATGGTCTATTTTTGTTTTTACTGGATTTGTATGCTCGTTATCGGTTAAAAGGCTAAGCCACGGCAAGTCGTAAAAAGAGACATAGAAAAAAAGTTAGCACAGGAAGAAGTGAACACAGCTGCCATTCACTTCCTCTTAAATCCATTCTCGGCCAGCAACTCCGAAGAGTTTCACCGACCAGCGACGCTTTAAAATTAGTGCTTGCAGCAATGCAGAGACCCGTAAGATTTTCATGATGTCTGGATTTTCTGGCACCCTTCGCAAATTTCTTTGCCAACTGAGCCTCCTTGTCTGCGTTTGCAGCCTATGTATTTACTAACGTTATGTAAAGAGAAAGACAAAAGCTAAGGTCTGTTCTGTGCATCCACCCCCTTCTTTTCTCTTTCTTTCTTAAGTACTTGGCCAAGAATCTTAAAAGCTGGTCTTTGCCTTATCCGTCAGTCGCACGTGTGCCTGATAAAAAGAGAATGCAGTGCTTTCTTATGTAGGGTCGCTCATGGATGCCGTGATCTCATGCACAACTAGTTCATTGATTCGAATCCTTCTCTTGTATACTTGCTACTATACGTTTACTTAGTTTTTTTCCTAAAGCTATTCTAACATGCTTTATTTAAATTTTAAGGGCCCAGTAATGGAATAATAAATTTAAAGATGCATAACATAGAACTATAGGCAGAACTGGAAATTGATAGGTCTCTCACGAAGCGACGAAGTTTCTCCCTTGATGATCATACTAACCTGGGGTTCCTTAACTAAGTTAAGTCCCTTTCCGAAAAGCCTTCATAAGACAAAAAGGGAGAGCGTATTCGCTTGAGCTCCACATTATTGGAAATAGGGAGTAGAGTCTTGACATTTTCTGAAGGCTAGTTCTGGCCCTATAGTACCACTAAAAATCAATGTACACCGTCTTGGAAGACAAGCATTTTGCTCAACTTAAAGTTCAAGTAAATGCCATTCAAAATTGAAGAGTTGCTATAAATCGTATGCTAACAAACTTGAACCTGTTTGAACTGCAAGCCTCCAGATTAATGAATTTCAAACTGAAATCTTCTACAAATGCTCTAGGTTTCTAATTGTAAGATGTCGATTCTTTATAATTGGTTGCCAGTTTTTCGCTTCGTGAATGCAGAAGCTGGAGGAATTAGGATCTGTTTTTCCGCCGATGAATATAATGATATTCTGAGAAAAATCACCAAGTATGACTGAGCAAGGTAAATCGTAGAATTCCAGCTACATCCGGCGTGGCGTCTAGTTCTTAATTGTATCTTATTGCAAGTTGATCTGTAATAAGAAAAACATGAAACCGCGAAATGCCTGTCCGTTACGTACTCATAGGCTCGATTACTCTTTCATCGTGTCGTGTCGTGTCAACTGGATTCCTTTGATAAAGCGCTTATATAGAGAACACTAAGTTAATATTAAGTACTGATGACAGTGACCGAGTTTCCATTGGATAGTAACTTCTGTATATGAGCTAAGGGAAAAGTGATTGGGGTTAATTAAAATTTTAGTGAGGTTAAAGGCTTCTTTACATCCGGCAATTTTTATCTCTGATGTCAATTTAAAAATAGAGAACTGATTAAACCCCCCTGGAAGTTTCTTCTATAGTCTATAAATTGAGAAATAATTACACGATGTGAAAGTGATGGTAAATCACTACAATTCCGAAGAGTAATTCAAAGTACGTACTTATTCGACTTGAAAGCCTTCAATTTCATTCACTCATACTCAAGAGTGCATAGAACGAAACATTAAGAACTAGCTCGTTAAGCATGTGAATTATGCCTAAATATTAATTACATGTAATTAAGAAAGAAGAAGATTTTTGTTTACATCTCAGTACCTCGCTTAACAGTTTATACCCGGAAACAGAAAAAGAGAAAGACCTGTTCGTGATCATCAAGTTCAAGATAATATATGTAAAAGACCAAGAACAAGTGATATTGATTTTTATGAAAATAAATTTGAAATAAGTCTTGTTTTTAAATCAATATTCTATTATAATATAAAGGGAAATTTAGACAAGTAATAGTTCGGTTTGAATCGAGTTATCGGCTGTCAAACAGAGTTATCGCAGCTATAAAGGAAACACGGGCGTGCCGAGAGCCGAGATAACAGGAACGCATTTAATAGTAATAAAAATATCACAACACTTTTCTCATAAAAGAAACTTTTTCTTAAAATGAGGCTGTATTAATGAATCTATAAATGAATGAACGATAATTTAAATTACACTTTTAACTCGACAATTATTATACAAATATTTAAATTCTTGAGACTATTGGCACTGCTTTCTAGAAGTCAATGCATAAGTGGCATAGGCTATTGATAAAAGGTATAAATGGTAAATTTATATCTTTGCTCAATTCTACACTTTTGGAATAGTCCATATTGCAAAAAAGTCGATAAGTTTTCCAATGCGATATGTAACTATGAACCTTTCAAGAACAAAATACAATTTATCTTTATGCATGTCCTCCGAGTCAGGAAGAAAATGCTGCGTTATATTATTTCAACTTTCGCAGAGTGTGCTCGTTTACATTTTACGACTTTTGTAGCCGAAGGCCTCCAGTATAAAGAGCCTTTATTTTCGGTTTGCAGCCATAACGAATTGGAGCCTGAAAAGAAACTGCCAACTTTTGACGACGTAAAAAGATTTTCTCATTTTTTAATTCTGAACAAGAAAAATTGCGATACAAAAACTTTGAAGAAAGTTCATAAATCGCACCATTTCGATGTTACAAGATTTTATTAACTTTGTAATTTAAGGTTTAATTTTGGTTTGGAATTGTATGATATTAAATTTTAGAACTTTAAATACATATAATGAAATAAAAATAGTGCGTGTTGATGTTTTCATTTTTCTGTTATGCAAACTATTCTTTAATAACGTCATCGTCCTGACTAAGAGATATGACATTGCGAGTTAAAAAAGGAGAACAAAATGCTTATCTCGTTGAGCGATTAAACACGCCTGTAGTTCGAAACCTTCATAGTAAAGTTATCTTTTACTGCACCGTGAAATTTAAAAAAAGGTACATTGACTTAGGAGACACGTATGATTTTTCTAAATGAACAAGTTTTCATAATTTATTATCCTCCGGGTAGAATAATTTTAACACAAAAAGAGTTTAAGGGCAAGCAGTTTTAAATAAATAAATAGTTATGGTATAACAATAAATAAATGTTATTGGTAAAAGAAAATGAGACTAAATCTATTTCTATTGTCTTTTACTATTGCCGTTGTTACTATTGTTATTATTAAAAAAATAGGGTAAACAATCCTACAGTAGATAATGATTTACAGTAGATTGTCTTAATTAACTGGAAAACTGAGAAAAAATGTTCATTATTTTTTTAGTAAAACATTTCAGCAAGGATACTACATTTTTTGACGAAGTTTCATTCAAATATTCGAATTAATGTGTGAAAGCAAAAAATTAATTTTTAACCGGAAAAAATTTTCGCCTCTTTATTATTCATACTTTTTATTTTTCCATTAATCATTTAAATATGGGGTCCAAAAATCCGAGTAAAAATTCCCACCTTTTTAATTCCATCTCGCTGTAAATCAGAAAGTTATTCGAATTTTCATTTTTAACCGTCTGATGGCGCACATTTTCTGGCGTCCCGGGTGTGTAGCCACCCATAACTTATTTCAGAGATAAAAACTGTTTAAAATACATATTTTCAACTTTATAGGGGTGAAATGAATTCTATAGAATGTCAAGAATACATCTGTATAAGTTTTGTTTTTATATTTTAATTAGGCAAACGACAGTAAAATTAAAAAAAAAAATTCCAAAAATGATCGAAAATGACAAAAATCGCGTTTTCTATGTGTATTTCCTTAAAATTGGGTCAAATTAAAATAATTATAGTGATTCATGAACTGTACACTTCCATCTATTAGGTGGTATTAGCAGTTTTCATGTCATAGGAAAAAAAATATTTATTTTGCAATCTGAAAATGGTGAATAGATACCCACAACGCGCTTTAAATGCTTCTAACTCGAATAGATGCAGACTACTGACTGGGGTCCAATGCCTGCCAGGCATTTAGGGAGTCAACGCATTTCCGAAATAATTTTTGTAAAGATTTTATTCATGATTTTCAGGATCCAGAAAACTTACAAGTCAATTTTTTCATAATCCAATCCAGGTTACAATTCATAGACGATTTTGGTGATCTTTTTAAGAAATCCTAAAAATTAAATGCTTCGTAATGTCATTGAGCTAGATTTTTCAATTTCTTTCTGTGGAAATTATTATCTAAACAACAAAATTTATCGCTGAAGAAAAAACACAAATGAACTCTTCAGGCAGCATAATGAATGCAGATACACTCGAAACAAACATAAATATTGAGCTCAAGAGTCAACATAATTGTTACAAACGACTGTATTAACAATTATGTTAATTATTATGTTTGCAGTGCTTAACTACAAAAGTAACTTACTCTTCACTGTAAATGCTTTAGGTTTCTAAAAGAAGATTTTTTATATGAGCAAAAATGAGTAAATATTAAAAATTACTATTTCTATAAACAATCACAAATAAATTAGGATAATTCTTTTTTCTTTGCAATTATCTATTGTTTTTCTCATAAAACCAATATAAATTTGGTTTAAAAGTGATTTCAAATAACAAAAAATTATAAGCCTAAAAAATCATTTAGGAAAAGCATGATTTTTTCTATTAAATCATGTGGCACTCTCCATCTAAAAAATTGTGTACTTAATCATGAAGCAAACAACTAAATAGTAATATTCTATCAAAGAAATATTTAAACAACTTTTGATTGTTCCTGTTAACAAAAAATATGATAAATATAGTGAAAAATCATAGTGTCCCTATAAAAAAATTGTTTCCTATTTGTTGAATACATAATTTAGTGAAAGCATTTTTTTTTTGGTGGGACAGTATCCGATTGTTGACTTTGTTTATAATATTTGTTGTTAACAAAAAAGATTTCATATTTCTGAAACATTTTTTTGATAGAATATTACTAGTCAGTCGTTTGCCACATATTTTAGCAGAAAAACATATTTTTCAGAGGGCTAGTGGCTAATTTTTGAGTTTTTTAAATAATATTTCTTGTTAAAAATAACAATTCCAAGTTATTGATAAATTTTTTGTTGACATATTATAATTCAGATTTCTACCATAGGACTGAACGGAATAAATAATGTTTTTTTTTTTCGAAAGTAAATGTCTGATTTTTGAATTTTTTAAATTTATATTTGGTATTAACAGTAACAATTGCTTTACGCTTATAATTTTTTTTATTTGAAATAATCATGTTCCCTGAGCGTATCTGTATTCATTATGC
>JAABKJ010012089.1:0-10598 GCA_011634705.1 Andricus grossulariae
ACCCCACTGACCGCAGATGAAATCAAGGAAACTCCAGTAGGCCCCAATCGCCAATTATTATATGGCTATAGAGTAGAGCATATAAACCACGGTGATAGGTGAGTAACTTATAAACAACTAGTTATCGTTAAATCACATTTTTTAGTTAATTTTGTAGTTCAGATAACGTAGAATATATACTACGCTTATGTCTATCAATTGCCATGGGTGCAGTTACAGTCGCTAAAGTAATGAAATTGAAATCCGCTGAAGTCAGCGGTTATTTTTCCGATTTTCAATTTTTTTTAATTCTCTCTGAGAACTTCAATCCCCTTGCATTCTTCCCGGTTGAAAAAGATATGTATAGTTTATATATAGTGGACAATAACAATTATATTTTTAATTTGTTCTGTGAGTTTTTCTGTATAAAATAAGTAAAAAATGTCAGTGTTTTGTCCACCATACATGAACTATGTATAACTTTTTCACCTATGCTTCGAAATAGATTCTAATTTTCTGAAAGCAATGGAATATGTTGGACGTTTTTCAGTATTCCTTTTTTTTTTTTAATTTGATCAATTACATTCTTTCCAATTTTTATAAGTTTCATCTAAGTTTCTTCGATTCTTCTGAATACACTCTAATCTTCTAAATTCTTTTAAATTAATTCAATTCTACCTAATGAAATGGATTTTATAATTTGGCTTTAGTTTTTTTAAATTGATCCTGCAGTCTTTTGAACTTACCTTGCAGTCTTGGGTATTTTATCAATTTCTTTTAAATTCCTTTGAATTCTTCTTATTTCCTGCTAATTCACTCGAATTAAAGATAATCCCTGAGTTTTTTAGATTTTGACAGAAAACAATAGTCATCAATCCAACAATTTTTTTATAAAATTAAAATTTTGTTTGGTTTCTATTTGCATTCACGAAAGGAAATTTTTTCTGCGATATGCCCTTTTTAGTTTTGAAAATTCGAGTTTTTTGGCCCACTATAACACATATAGACAATAAATTGTTTTCATCTAAATGAAATATTATTATTTGTACAAATATCTTTTTGATGCAATTTTAATTTTGCCGATGTTTTTTAAATTTTGAGTAGTTAAAAAATATACTCAGGAATTGTTTGAAAGATGCTATTGCAAAAGCTCCACATTTTTTCTGCTTTTTTTCAAAGAAAGTGAATATATTTAGAGACGGGACGATTAAAAAATATCGAAAAGTAAAATTCCCGCTATTGTAAAATTCCTAAGTAATAAAATTCCTTAATTGAATTTACAGTAAATTCGTTTTAATAAAAAAAATCATAGAAACCGTTATGAAAATTCAGAAACATTTAAGCCTATTTAATGGCGCCCCTATCCTGGTATTCCTCATGTTGGCCCATGTTCTTCTTCTTTTTCTTCTGACAATCAACATTCTTCTCCCAGGGCTCTTGCTCCTGCCGAGCCACCGGTTGATGTCAAGTCCAGGTCTCCCCCACCCAGGTGCATGACTCCACCTACCAGGCTTCCTTCTTCTGACGGATCTGGATATGGACTTGATCAGCTCCAGTTTATTCAGCTTATTCCGAAAAAGAATCCGAATCAGGTATTCGAACTCCGAAGATACACTTTTCCTGCCGATAAACCGATTTTATTACTCGAAGGACCCAATCAGTATGGGCATGTGCCAACCCAAGAACAAATTGTATTAACAACACTTGCTGGCGACGTCTTTGCAATATTGGAGAGTAGTAATCATCTTGCCGGACTATATACATACAATCATCGCATTCAATCTAAAGGACGGGCGAAAATCAACATGCAAAGCGGCACGATTACCTCATTGACCACACATGAAATGGGGGAAATTCCTGTAGGTCGCCTTCGTCCAATCTTGAATAATTTTAGAGTAGAGCATGTGAACCAAAGTGATGGGTAAGTTACCTTTCAAAAGAAACTAGTTATAACATACTTATTTCTATCGGTAGTTATAGCTGCTATACAATCATTAACGTCATGTTTAGTCACTTTTTCCTATAGATCTCTTTCGGAATTTCAATTTCTTTAAAGTTCTCCCTGAAGACTTTCAAATTCACCTAGAATTCTCATAGATTTCATGAGCTTCTTTTTTAATATGTTTATACACTACTGTTTGTAAAAATTGAATTGAATATTTGTAATTTTTTGAATTTTTGTTCTATTAACTTACACTATTTTTCAACTATCTTGATTTCGTATGAATTTCGTCAAATTTGTTTAAATTCCCTGAAATGCTTCAAAAATAAGTCCAATGTTACAGGTTGATGATGCTTTACCTATAAAATCACCATTCTAATGTAGATGAGAAAGACTTCCACTGCGGAACAAAATTTATGGACTTAATAAATTAGCTATATTAAAAATTTTAATATACGCCGTCCAGAGTGCGATCATTGTATCATTTTTGGTATTCAATCAGCAAATGAGAAAATCCTCACATAACCGTGCTTTCACTTAAAATCAGTTTGTCAACATATCTAAAAAAGTGGTGTAACGATATATGTCGAAAATGTTGTCATCATTGATTTTCGAGACTTTATTGACTTTTCATTATTTGAAGTGTTTTCATATCATAAATTGGAAAATCTAAACATAAAATCTACAACTTATTCCTAGTAATAAAGAAAAATCATAGAAAACCTTATGCTAATTCAGAAAGTTTTGCTTATTTAATGGATTTCCTTTTCATGGAGTTCCTCTAGGCGGCCATCTCTCTGTGTCAGGTCCAAACCTCCTCGACCCAGGTGCATGACTCCACCTAACAGGCTTCCTTCTGCTGACGGATCTGGATATGGACTTGACCAACTTCAATTTATTCGGCTTATTCCCAAAAAGAATCCGAACCATCTATACGAACTTCGGAGATACACTTTTCCTGCGGATAAGCCAATTTTAGTGCTCGAAGGACCGAATCAGTATGAGCCTATGCCAACCCACCAACAAATTGTATTAACAACAATTGCTGGCGATGTCTTTGCAGTATTGGAAAGTGGGAATTATCTTGCCGGAATATATACACATAATGCTCGCACTCACGCTAAGGGACGGGCAAAAATAAACATGCAAAGTGGCATGCTTACCTTATTGACCCCAGATGAAATGAAGGACACTCCAGTAGGTTGCCTTCGCCCAATCTTTAATAATTTTATAGTACAGCATGTAAACCATAATCCTCCACGTCATTTAAACAATTAGAAAAAATGTAAAACTAAAAAAAAATGTTTGTGATCCGAAGCTATTTCAAAATATTATGAGTAACTTGTAATTACAAATAATAATAAAAACACAATGTATGACGGTTTCCAAGGCTTCAATTTTTCGTCAATGCTTGCCTATAATATCAGTGATTTTCCTATAACTCCAATGCAACAAGATCCCAAAAAAGGATAAATTTTCTTGAGCATAATTGAAACCCACCCGAAATCAACCTCTGAAGTTTAGGGGTTGATTTATTATACCAGGGATGTTACAGAACTTTGAATTATAAATTCCATGTCTTTTCCTAACAATTAATTAAAGTTGTTATTAATTTATTACATGAATAATTCTAGTTGGTAAAATAGGTTTAGAAAATTTATTATTTTCGTGATTTTATTATATTTATGGATGAAAATTTTTTTTCGTATATGTTAGTCTTGACAGTGTCTACAAATCTTTGCCAATTCTTATTTGCTGCTCCGTAGAAGAAATGTCTTGTCTAACAGGCGCTTGTTATTCAAATATTGTTAGTCAAATACTGATTTTAATTAGTCGTGCTTTTTAAATTATCAATTACATATCATTCATATATTTGAAAAAATATACATTTATCATTGATAATTCTGAAATTGTTTAATTTTAAACTTCTAGAAATTTTCTAATTTCACGAAATCGAAGTTGTTTAGTTCAAAACGCTATTAATTTAAAATTGCCCATCTACCAAAAACAGTTTGTGTCCGTTTTATATTCAGAATGCATAAATGAAACCCTCAAAGATAAAAGAATTTTACATTATAAGTTCTAGTTATTTCAACATTTTAAATAAAATAATAAACATCTTTTGGTTTCATTTTGATCTTGAAGAAAAGCTTAGGTTTCTTCATGTAGAAAGCTGGAGGATGTCAAGTTCAAAATTACTTAATCTTAACCTTGATTAATAAAAGAAAAAGCAAGCGTAAATAATCAAAAAATTGCAAGTCATAATTGTTTATTTAAATTTAGTTGTTAACATATTTGTGCTTTTTGTTTTGCTAATTTGCGTTAATTTACAGAAGCTCATCCTAATTGTTGAAAGGTTCTTCCCAATTACAGTCGTCAGGTTCTTAAAAAAAATTTTTCAATTAAATAAAATAAGCATAATAATTTTCAGTCGGACATTTCATAATATTTAATAAAAACGGGACAAGTAAAATTATTAAGTTACAAAAACGTAAGGGATGGCATTCTCAGAAAATACACTTAACGCATATTTTTATGAATAAATAATTGCCGGAATAATTTTCCACCTTATTGTACTCAAATTAAAAAATTTGAACTATCTTTCGAGGTCCAAAAGCAAACAAAATGGTTGGGATTCGAAAAAAAATATTTTGTCAAGCTTTCAAAAGTGAACACTAATTTTATGCTTGTGTCCTCGAAAATTAATCTATTCTAGGACTATGCGCGACAAGTTTCTTTTCATCAGTCCGTTTTTTTATACATGTAAATAAATTCCAGGGTAGCGTTTAGAATTTTCTCAGTTAACAACAATTTTTCAGAATTCGCCATTTTATATTAATTAACCAACAAAACAATAAAACGGTTCAGAATTGCAACCAGCAGCTAAATTTGTCCACAAGAATGCATCTCTGGACCACTGTGCAATATTATTTGTGAAAATAAAGAAATTAATGTCCAATAGTATTTTTTGTTTAATATTTTCATTCTTCTTGTTCGTTTTAAGATTATTTGTTTATGGTTTTAGATATTTAAAAAAGGGTTTCAAAAATTCCATGACGCGAATTTGTAGAGAAATTTTTTTCTGAAGAAAACAATCCTCGAGGTTCTTATTTGAATCGTATCATTTTAGCGATAAGAATAAAAAATAAATACGCTAAGAATACAGCGCCAAGAGTTGAATGTTTTGTCAGATTTCTGTTTGAAATTCAAATTTTTATCGTAGCGCTAGATTTATGGAATATAAACATCAATATCTCAGAAGCACAAGCTAATATTCTCATGAAACACTAGAGCATTAATGAGATACACTGGTAAAAATATTTTTTATTAACGTATAAAACAGTTGAATGCAAACAAAAAAAAATTGATTTTTTCATCAAAAAGGATACCCAAGTCAAACGTCAAACATCAAATATGGCTTTCGTGGCTGCCTTAAGAGTTAATCAAAATGTACGATTCCTATCGACAGTTGTATAATTAAAATTTATTAGGCGCGCCAATATATTCGATTTGAAAATTTTTATTAAATTTTCAACATGATAGCAACTGTTACTTTTCAATATTTAGCGGAAAGTTTCTCACAGGAACTTGGGCAGGAACCTAACAGGTTCCTGCACAGATTCCTGTACAGGAATGTACGCAGGTTCCTGGTACACCGGTTCCTACGAGGGAACCTGTGCAGGAACCTCCAAGGGAACCTGGGTATTGAAATACCTGTACAGGTTCCTGCATTATCGTTGATGTTGCTGCAAGGAATTCCTCGGGAGGATCCTGTACAGGATCCTGTTTAGGAACCTGTAAAGGATCCTGTGTAGTTTTTATGAAGCATGTTGATACTGAGGAACCTTTCTTCACAGTCTTTTTTTTTCACAGGTCCTTCACAGGTTCCCCAGCTGCTGCATGCAGTGCATAATCGTGCACAGGTTCCTGCGGAGGATCCTTTACTGGTTCCTGTGTAGTTCATCCCAATTTTTCCCGCTTTGCTTAATTTCCAAAAAAAGACCACCCCGTGCAGTAGTTTGTATGTCAACTAAAAGAAATAATTCTTTTCATAAAAGATTAATTTTGCGGATATACGATCAAATTTTGTATCATTCAACAAAAAATATATTAAATTCAAAGATTCGAAATTCTATTTTATGACACATGCAAAAAACATCGTACACATTTTTTTTCGACCGGGGGTCAGGCCATGTTTATTATATGTTTTTGGGGCCGCTGAATCCGAATCCGATGTCCAAAATCCAGAACCCGGACGTGCTGCAGTATTTTATACTATGGATTCGGATTCAGCTACCAAAAAAGCATATCACGTATTTTGTGAATGGCCCCGTAAATGAATTATACAAATTTTATATACCAATTTTATATATCAATTTTTATCATAAAAGAGCAGTCTCTAGAACGTTAATTGGTACGACCAGGATAAAGAAGGATGGATCTCTGTCCAGCGATAATTTACTACTTTGGCAGCAAGTCAATCTGAAAGTCACATTCGTAGCACCCTGTCGTCGTACCCTGTCGTCGTAACACGGTATGAAAAAAAAATTAGTTGCTTTAATAAAAGGATCACCTCAGTAATTGTCCATTAGCGGATTCAAAGCTGTAGCAACTGTGCGCTCACAATGGACCCCAATCACTTACACTTTTGGCTAGATGCAAAAGAAGGTGTATATTGAAAGTCATTGCTGACGGACTGTACAATTTTTCTGGTTTACCCACAAATATATGCAGTAACTGACCAGCATAGTCTAGTTATTCAAAGGTAATTACTGCTTGTGAAAGAATAAATAATGCTTCCACAAGAAGAAGCCAATGCTTTACATATTTAGCATCGAGAAAAGGAATAATTACTGAAATACTGTAATACAGTACCCAGTTCTCCCAATCCGTAGCTTTCTGGAATTTTTTATCTTTGAAAGAACCAGTGAGTCTACCAATCTATGTTGGAGCTTTCATTTTAGTCATGAGAGAGTCAATTTCATCGACAATTTTTTTAGGTAGTAAGCCTCAACACCCATTTCAATTGCCGAACCAAAGTTTTGCAAACATTTCACCAATTCATTTATTACACCGAAAACAGGTAAATTTTCAGAAGCTTGTTCCATATGGCTAATAGTGTCCTTTTCATTGCGTGGAAGAGCAGGCGTATCTAATAAGGGATACTTTATACAGCCTGATCTTTCATTATCCTTATTTCGAATCCGCTTTCCCGGACGAAGGCACTAGTAAGACCCATTAAACTGGAAATGCCGTGCATAGGTGCTCTAGCCACAGAGTTTACACAACAAACTAGCTTAAAAACTTTTATTGTAATTTTTTCACCGTCCATGTAGCATTGCGCGCCATCAGTCGAAAGCTTATTCATATCTTCAGCAAAGGGCTTCAGAAATACATTCATATCGGGCTTATTTTTCCCGAACCACAATCCGACAGCAATAATTTCTTTGGTTCTTACGTGAATGGGCAACTCATCAATTTGCAAATATATTGGCCATATACTGTAGATAGAGCATTCATATAGGGGAGCTCCGTCAGTATTACACGTTACAGTTATATATAGATATTTATCTCATGAATGTAAGCTTTTTACAAATTTTGGATATAATTTGCAATCATAAATGTCACGAAGTACATTTTTTCAATTCTGTCCTGCATGAATGATTTGTAGGAATTGCTGTTTGATTGCAATAACTCAATAATTTGAGAAGACGTGTCAAAGAAAGCACCCTCGGATTTATTGACGGGTTCTGTAATTTTCTCGTGAAAATTTTTACTTTCAACGTAGGCGCTCAGTTTCTGAGAAGGTCCTGTTTCCTTAGTACCATCCGGTGGAGTCGCTTATAGAAAAGGGTGCAAGCAGTCGCCATACATTAGGAATTCTTCCGCTTCCAGTAAATGCTCATTCCCAATCTGAAACATTTTAAATGAACGTAGAAAATAACATTTTCCAAAAGTTTCCACGTGAAAGAAGTACCGTTATCACATGCTTCAAGTTTTATTAATCACATCATTAGTAACAAATCAATTTTAAAAGTCTTTTACCTCAGTCGGAATATTGGTAACGCTTAAATGATCTTCAACGGACTCATATTCGTCAGGTTTGAAGTGGGTGCTAATGAAGGTGGCTCCTTGCAATTGTAGAGTGCTATAATACTGTTGCTGTTCCTGGGGATAAACTTCTTGGCAGTCTTAATTAATTTCATTTCTCATTGATTCGCAATTATCAATGATCATAGCTTCTTCGCTCAAAACGGAAGGTTTACATTCAGTATGAAATTCTTCTTCTTTTGCAAACGTTGCAACTCTGCTATAACGTGTACTAATCTAAGATTATTAAGAGACAAATGGTTTGAGGAATTGAAATTATACACCAATGTTCAATAGTGCCCTACTACCGGTTAAGGTTATGCGCATCTAACGCCAATTTCAAAGCAGATTTAGAATCTCAACAACTGAGGGCTAGGTTACGCTACGGATTACGTTAGGGTTACGCTGTTGCGTAACCATTATGTCCCAGCAATCCGCTAGGGTTAAGCCGGAATTAGGCCATCAATGAATACCGAAGTACATAAATAAAGTATACATTACATTAGAATAATAAAGCGAACCTTCATTTCCTCCGTAACTCCGAGCAGAAGCTGCCCTCTTGACAGTCGTCTCTTTTTTTGCAGTTCAGTTTCCGCAGATTGTGTTTCTATTTTTTGCCTACTATAGTTATATACAGTTCGAGTGTCAACAATATTAGTGTCGTTGTTTTCTGAATAATGAAAAAATTGATTTCTGTGAAAATAATTAAAAAACTTCCTTCATTTAAATTTTATTCTATCAGGTGTACCTCGCAATCTTTCACTGTTTTTCCACACTCTCTGATAATGCACATTACTGTTGGATAAATTTGCAGGCTTGTATTCCTCTTGACATTGTATTGACCTATCACTCCTCAGTAATGGATCGCACACTGGCGTATCGCCAATCTCATTGCTTCCGCCATTGGATTCTTCTTTTTCGTTCATTCTGAAGTGAAAAATAAATTGAAAATATGACGTGGTAAAAAGATTGATTGATATTTTTTAATCTTTGTCAATTTTATAAACCTATTTGACACATTATTGATAGTGGTGAGCAAAATGTAATCGGGTCGGCTCTGGTTAAGCCGTAAACTCGACCCACCCCGATAAGTAGACTAAGAGATTTAAAATAAATTTAAGAACATTTCAAAAGCTTCTAATAATTATACAAGATTTCCAAAGATTTTAGGAGATTTCAAACAATTTAAAGAGTTCGTCGAAAACGACCCGAGCCATTTAGTTCTTGTTCAGAACACTTTTACACGCCTCGAATGATTAAGCATAAATAGTAAACACATTTCTTCAAGATTGATAAAAAAAAGTTGATCGAATCGAGTTTAAGTTAGGCAGCCTGACTAGCCTCCATTTACTTACTTTTTATGGGAAATGAGAGGAATTGCGTGAAAATATTTTTGACTCTAAACAACATACTGGGTCGTATTGACCCACCTCGAGTAGATGAAAGGGCGTAATTCCTAAACATTACAGTGTAGACGGTCGATGTTTTAAAATATAATTTAGTTGTCGAGTTTTCTTGTCTTATCAAAAATTTTGTTGAAGAAACAAAATTGTATGTGAATTATAAATTACCCTTTAATTTACCATTTTTTCAAAACGAACATATTCTTCTTACAGATATTTCGCCTAATGAAAAAGTAAAATAACACTCAGCTTCACCTTCCCAAATAATTATACCTCTTCGAGAGAATCATGATGAAACTTTTTTGTTCTTAAAGTTAAACTCTGAGCATTTCAATTCGTGTATAACGCAACCCTCTCATATAGTTTGAACAAGGGGTACGATTCCATTGAGCAAAGAATTTATTTGTCACATTTTACAATTTTTTGTCTTTTACTTTGTGTTTCAAGAAGTAGTGGAAAATTTGATCCTCAAATTCATTTTTTTTCCTGTCTGACGCTTCATCGAATAAAAATTGAGAGGGTAACAAATAAGTTGAGATAAAATATCGTTAGATCGAATAATTAATAGAAAATAAAAAGTGGAAAGGGGCTTAGAAAACCAGCTATGTTTAAGCTGCTACATATCAGACCCAAAATATTGCCATAAATTGATACCCATGTGAAATCAGACTACTTCAAATTTCAATTCTTAAATTGCATTTTTGTAGGAGTTATGAAGGAGCAATGAAAAATAAAAAAGTAGTTTTTCTCATGAATTGTTCGACCAATGTTGATGAAAAAAAATATTTTTTGTGTATAACGATAAAGTGATTTCTGTAGAAATTCGAAAAAAATTTTGACTCAAATAAGAGAGGAAAAAGACATTTTGAATTCTTGAAACATTTTTTACCATGAAATGCCATCAAGAAGAATTGGGCAAAAATATACGTTAAAGCAGGCAAAATAGCAAAATTGGTCCATTTCTTTGAAAAGGTCTTACTGTTGTTTGTGACATACGTTTTTCAATAAAATCGATCCAGCAGTTTTCGAAAAAAACTACTTTTTCGATTTTTCTTCCCCCCATTATAACTCCCACAAAAATGAATTTTCAAGGTCAAGAATTGGGAGAATTTTATGTCTCGGTGAGGCCAATAAGGGCTTGATACGTGCGGGGACAGCACAAACATGCGATTGGAGAATTCATT
>JAABKJ010012090.1:0-10598 GCA_011634705.1 Andricus grossulariae
ACACTGTTCCTCATAACATTCTACAAAGATTGGTAGCTCTAAAAAAGTATCCAGAGGTGAAATTTTCATCTCCAACTATCCCGTCTACCGGGTAAGGTCATCCGCGGCTAGAGACCTGCCTCCAAGGTACATTGTTGAACGATGTTGCTTTAAGGAACCATGATCGTAGCTTCCGGAGCCTAAAACTTCTCTCATAATAAGACCATGGTAGCTCTAAGAAAGCATCCAGAGGCGACTGTTGTCACCTCCAACACTCGCGGCCGCTGTGGAAGCATAACAGCGGTAAAAGAAGAACTGCAAACTACACCATGCTCCTAATTTTGCACCTGCAACATCATCGCAAATGATTTCATACGACGTATTAAAGTAACTAATTACATCTTCATCTCATCAGTCACTTGACTTATTCCGTGGCTATGATGGAAAACCGGGTTCTTTTTAACCCGAGAACAAGTTTGAAAAAAAAAAAAAAAATAAGACCTGGAGGTCTTAAGACCTGAAACCTAAGAGCTAACGACAGAACGGGTACCAACCGGTACGGTTCATTGTGCCTTCGGTTTTGCCCCGCTCATTTAAAACACGTGGTCACCGAAAACAAGACTTAGGTAAGCTTGTGGAATGAGAAAAGCAAAAATTTTCGAACACAGCTCGAAATTTCCATCCCTTTTTAGAATCTTTCGTTTTCCGTGTTACCTGCCAGCCTTTACTTTCAGTCTATTGGAAGTTCTCTTTCAATTAAGGCGCATCTTGGTAGCAGAAAAAAGTTTTTATATTTTGTTTTAGTTCAATATAATTTAATCATAAAGTTAACGGCTAAAGATTTAAAAAGGCTAAAGCATGAGATCATAGAAAGCAAGGAAATAAGAAACTGAGCATTCAAAAGTACACTCTTGAGGGTATAACATTTTTTTATTTTAAAGTGAATCTTCGTGTTGAAAATGGTGTTGGAAATCAATGTGAACCACGATACAAGTGCTGAATTTGGAATTTGCAGGTAAGATTGTTAAAGTTTACTTAAATATTTGTATTTTGACTTATAAAAGGTGGCGACTTGACCGGGAAACCGGGATATGACCAGGCTTTTGATTTAAAATCCGGGAATTTACTTCGGGTCGTAGCAAAATTCAAGTTTTCATTATTTTAATAATGTTGAGCAATTTGAAAAAGTGATTTCTATTTCATCTACAGTTGCAGGGTATATCAGTGTGTTTATGAGGTTACGGATTTATTTCCTATTTCACGGTTTACGGATCTTAGATTTATCAGATTATCTCAGTTTAGTCTAATTGCATCATAATTTATTATTGTTCAAGAGTACTTATTTTTGTTTACACCAGTTAGTAATTGTTCTCATGCATCCAAAGAGTTTGTATTGCAATGTGAAATTAAAAATATATTTTAAGATACACTTATTTGTTCACATGCAACTATCATTTAATGCACTTGACTTAACTTAGAAAATTTAACAATTTTACCGTAAAACCCTGAGAAATTACGACTTGCTTTTTAATAATTAAAAAGATAGCTCATAGTACGATTTAAAGAATGTACCATTTTTTTTCAAAAAATGGATTTATCACGTTTTATTCACTTACTCCTCATTTATCTGACTCGGAACAGGGAATTTTCAAAAATAATTATAATTTTTATTTTAAGGCAGGGAGTTTCAGTAAAAAAAATATAATTTCACGTGAAACATGAAATTTTTTACATGGAACGGGAATTTTTCAAAAGAATTATAATTCGGATTCAGAAGAAAGGAATTTTAAAAAATCCCTCTTCCAAGTCAGAATTCATCACAATTTGAAAGTTCCCTCTTCTAAATTTTAGTTGAAGAAAGTACTTCAAGTAGTTTTGAGAGTAGAAGTAGTATTTTAGAGAAGAAATATTTCTGAATTATAATAAAAAATTTGTTTACATTGATCGTTGCGAATTCATCTCTTTTTAGTTAAAAATTCAACTGCTTGGCTGAGAGTTAAACTCTTGTTAAAAATTTATTTTTGTTGTTGAAGATTCATAATTTTAATTTAAAATTCATCTCTGGTTTAAAATGTAACTCACAAAGTGAAGAGTGGACACAAAGTTGAAAATTTCAGAAAAAATTGCAGCTGGCTAGCATTGCTAGAGGAGAAGATAGTTATAAACAATAATAATTTGTTCAAACAATTCTTTTTGCTAAATTGAATTAAACATTAACTCACCCAATATTTTAAAATGCTTACAGATTTGTAGAACCGTTTTTAAAAATTACTTCAAGAAATAATGATAAAAATTTTTAAGGCCTGTAACATGCAGTTTATTCACATTCAGGAAGTCGACAGAAATTTTTTCTGACGAAAGCCATGAGAGCGATTTCAACGAGATCGAAAAGAATGCACAGACAACAAAAGAATTTTTTGTAAGTACTATGTTTTGGTATTCATATTATTTGAATTGCATGTAGTTTTTAAAGCCTGATTAATTTGCAAATTTGCAATCGAAACAATTAATTCAGTTATAATTAGATAACCTGAACATTTTCGAGCTGTGATAAGAAATTTTAGATCAAAACTCACATTCAAGATGGTGACCATGTTTATATGAAACGCATTACCAGGGGGTGCTCGGATACCAGATACAAAATATATATTGCATATGTGCTTAGAAGACGTTCACATGAAACGTAATTAATTCATTTCATTTACAGACACAGTGGTATTCCAAGGTAGAGGAGCAATTGATACGAGTATCAATACGTCCAATGCAAGCACGAGTGCAAGTGCAAGAATAGGCCTCAGTAGCAGGTGATCAGAAGATCAGGTATGTATTATTAAACTTGATGTAAATCTGTCTAGATTGTCCATAGCCATAACTGATTCACATTTAAAGAGTGTTCAGTAGGGTGGTCTAAATTTATACATACATGTAAAAATTTGAATGTCGATTATTGGAAATCGACCCCCTCCACCATGTTCATTTTCCGAAAAAAGAAAAAATATTTTTTTGGTGTAAATATTGCTTAAAAGACGTTTTAAAATTAGCATCTTACAGAAAAGTGTGATTTTTCGGATTATTTCTTTTAGTATTTGGAAAATGTAATTAATCTAAATAGATTGGTTCAGAATAAAAAAAAAATATTTTTATTAACTTTTTATAAATTAAAGTTATCTCTTAAGGGGCTATATCAAGTTATTTCAAGGGGTTTTGAAGATTTTTCCAGGGATGTAAATTAAATTTTATTAAAATGAACTACATGGGAATTTGCTATTAAACATTGTATAAAAACTTGTGGAAACATGGCCGCTATCGCAAAACCCGTTTTCTTATTTTTATTTGCGGTGAGCATGATAATTACGGAACGGAAAAACCAAACAAGATTTCATTACTATATTCCCATACGCATTCCGTGAACGAGGAAATTTTTACTTGGACCAAAATTTATATTTTTCAATCTAAAAAACTGAATTTTCGGAACCTTGAAAGTCGATATTTTTGGAAAAATCACCGCTATTTTTTTCTAAATAAAATTTTGTTTAAACTCTTAATTTACGAAACGCGTATAAGAATATACTAATGAAATCTTGTTGGTTATTTGATTTCAGATGATCCGTTCCGGAGTTATCATGCTCAACCCAAATAATAAGAAAACATGTTTTGCAGCAGCGGCCATGTCTCCACCAGTTTTGAATTTTTTTAAATAAAAAAGTACCTACAAAGTAATAGTAATAGATCCTATGTATTTGATTTTAATAAAATTTTATTAACATTCACAAAAAATGCTTGAAAATCTTTTAAAATATCTAGATATAATACCTTAAGGAACGTTCAAGGAATAACTTCCAAACAATAATTTTTATTCTGACCCCGCCCAGAAAATTACCCAAAAATGCACAATAGCAGTTTTAAGTAAAATTCATGCTAAAGACGGTATTTTTTGGATTTTTTAACATGAATTATTTTCATTTAATAAGCGACAAGATTGCAAGTACTATTAAAATAATTTTCAATTGTTTCAGCAATTATAATTTGTTTAAACCTCTGCCCCTGAAATCGTGAAAATTATTCTTGTTTTCAGGCTCATTTTGCAATTGATTGATTTTAAGAGTAATATTTCTTTTTGTATCATATTTGGTAACTAATTATACAATTTTATTTGTTTTAATATTTTCCCCGCCCCCCGTACGTTAGGAAAATTGATTATTTTCTAGAAATAATGACACAATTAACGCACGTTGAGAGTCATACTTTTCAACGATATTTGGCAATTATTTAAACAATTTTCATTTAATAAAGCAATCCCCCCCTATAGATCTTCATAGGAAAGGTGGAGAAAATTCTAGTTCTTTCGAATTTCTCACACTACGTCGCTTATTATTCAGTATTTTGTTAACTCAAAACTCATACCCTTAGTATGTAAACAATAATTTCTTTTGAACTATTTTTTTTTCAGTTATGTTATAGATCGTTATTTTTTTTCCAGATCGACTTCATGGAGATATGAAAATACTTATCAATAAGCGACAAAGTATAAGAGATTTGAAAAAAGCTAGGATTTTCTTCATCTTTCCTATAAAGAAGAGCAAGTGATTTCAATTATTGAAACTATGAAGAACATTTATCAGCTGCAGTATTAATTCCAGAATATAATAAATTTTCACGCTCTACAGAGGAAGACAATTTAAAAAAAAAAGAAATTTGTTTAAATAATTGCCAAATATCCTAAATTAAAAATATTGCGCTTAGAATTCGTTAATTGTGACATTGATTCCAGAAAATACTAAATTTTCACGATCTGTTTAAAAAAAAGTTAAACAAATGTAAATCAATTAAATAATTGCAAAGCATGTTGAACAGGTGGAACTATCAGGTGGATTGTTTGTGGACAAATTCGGTCTGGAGGCAATACGATGCAACCGAATCCATCGAAAATAGTACGAAATGTGGTGACCCTTATTTTCATGCGTGATGAGATTTTAAACCAGAGTCTTATTGGGAAGGAGTGTTATTTCAACAAAAAAGTTAACAGAAAGGAGGCCACGCAACGATAAGGTCAACAGAAAATACGTATACTTAAAGGTATAAGTATTGATTATCAACGCGCACATGTCGAACAATAAAAAAATGCGAAATAGTTGATAATTTATATAATATATTTCAGATGAATTCAGGAAGGTATTGTGTCAACACAATTATTCTGCGAACGATGTCGACAAGGAGGTCCTAAATGTGGAGAAGTATATTAAGTCTAAGCTTTTAACAGAGAAGCAAGCGACTAAAAAAGCGTAAAGGACATGTCACGTAGAAGAATCAGGCACTGACAATCATTTTTGTACTAATTCTACAGATGAAGTCTCGCCTGAAAATTCTGACCCCACTGCGGATCAGAATAACACTTTCTGATTCTGAAGCACCGGGAACAGAAATACCCGAAACTGAAGATGCAACATTTGAAACTGTTTCGGATGATTCGTTTCACCTTCGCTTTTCCGAAGGTGACAACCAGATTTTTGAAGAGGGTACAGATTGTTTTCGCACTGGCACTAAACGTATACAGGTATGTCCTGAAGAGCAACAGTTTGTTCATTTAAAAAAAAAAAAGGAAACTTATGTCCTTTTTAAGGTGAACATACTTTTCTTTGTAATTGTCACACTTTTCGAGAATGGGTGCCATTCGAATATAAATTTCTAAAATGCATTCAAAATGTAGCGGGTGTGGCTTGTGTATTGAAATGGATACAAAAGCTACACCCGATACATTTTCAGGGTATTTAGAAATCATGAAAAGAAATTGTCACCTTTTCCCGAAAGTGTGGTAAGTATTCAGCAGTGCCACAATCATGCACGAGAAGTCATCTGATTGTCAATACCTGATTTTTCCAAATTAGATCAGTTGCATTCTTTTTCGTTTTTATACTCTTCGCTTGCTTCTCCGTCGAAAATTAGTCGAATATATTCATATTTGTTCGATTTTAACGCAACTCAGTGCAATTATATTGCTACGTAAGAAATATTTGATGCTCTAAGATTTTTAAATTTTTTTCAATATTACGTTAGCTACGCTACATTGAATTTTGGGGTTGGATTTTTTGGAACTGTCGATATTTCTGGAACCCATAATTGGATTTGGATGAAATTTTCAGGTATCAGAGGTGACATTATATATTTTGAGATTGAAATAGTAAAAAAAAGTTCAAAATTTTGCCCCGATAAAATTAAAAAACAAAATTTTGATTTAATTTACTCATGAAATATCCCCTGATTTATTTTTTTTCCATTTGGGATATAAAGATATGTCCGATAATATCATAATTTTAGTCACTATTCGCGAACGATAGAAGCTACAAAACTGTGTTTCTAACTAGTTTTAAACAAATTTCTTTTGCTGAAAATGCTTTGAATTCAATGCGCAAGGGTGCTTGAAATGGAAAAAAATTTGTTTACTTGTAGTCATAATCATTGTAAATAAATTCTTTCAAAAAACACTGAATACTATAGATTTGTAAATTATATTTTGGTATTAAAATTACTAGCTTTTATCAAGAAAGTGATATTCGATCATAAAAATATGTCTTCCGACAACATTTGATAACTTTATAAACAAACTATAATAACAAATGCACGTTGTGGACATTTGCAGCTAAAACGATATAATTTTTTCTTATAATTTTTCTTTAATTTTGTTGCCAACGAAATGTAATAAAAAAAATTTCATTCGATATTATTTGTAAATTTTAGAAAATAAATTGTGCTTGTAATTACTAAGTATGCACATTCAAAGTCAACATAAAATCATTCTTTCTTTTAATTGTCCTCAAATGAGTTTGGCAGGGATAGCAGTGACATGATGTGATGCCTATAAGTATCTACAATGTCCATTTGTTAATATAATTCGTTTATACAGTGAACAAATAGTATCGAATCTTACATTTTCAACAGTAAACATTTCTGCCAGGTCCGTACGTTTAAATTCAACCGTGTAATAAACGTAGATGAACATACGGACTATCCGGACAATTTGACTTGGCCTATTTTTCATTGACTTCACGAATGAATATCCATACTGGACATTTCTTATAATAATTTGTTGACAAAATAACAACTTATTCCGAGAGACATATTTTTATGATCAAGTGTCACTTTCTTGATGAAATTCAGTAATTTTAATACCAAAATATCCTTTACAAATAAACAATCCATAATATTCATCTATGTTAATAGAATTTATTGACAATGATTACCATGGCAAGTAAAAAATTTTCTATTTCAAACACCTCTCATTATTAAATCCAAGCCATATTCAGCAAAAGGTATTTTTTTACAAGTAATTGGAAAAAAGTGGAAGCTAGTATTGTTAGCGAATTGCGACCAATTGTCTTGGGGCTTAGAAGAGTTTCCATAATTTTTTTTTCAATGAAACGTGAATTCACAGGGAATTCTTATATCTTAGTTTTGAAAAACAATGAAAAGGGGAGTTTCACGGAAAATCTATTCACAATTTTTGTTTACTTTTTTTGGGGGGTAAAATTATTAACATCTTTTTCAAATCAATTTATTTTTGAAATATATAATTTCACCCCTAAAACCGTAAAGTTTCGTCGAAATTCAATGGCCATTTCCGGAAATATCAATAACTCGAAAAAACTCTACCGCAATATTCACTTATGCATAACTCCCATAATTTTGAAAATTTTCCAAAATTTATACACCTATAAAATGTTTTTATGCAGCAATATAATTTCGTGGAAAAATGTCGTGGCTAATATGTAGATTTTTCAGTTAATTAAAAATATTTTTAAAAAATGTGTACACGAAAAGATGAAAAATTGTGTTTTAGAAAATTTTGAACATTAACTTTAAAATATGTTGCTGTAACTTGGTCCCGTCACCATCTAAGTGTTGAATTTTTGTACCTTTTTTGTCGAATATGAATCTCAATTCATTCGAAAGTAATATTTATTTTAATAAATCATGAACAAATTTTAAACATTGAATGTGCTTAATGTCTGAAAAAATCATTGTAAATATGTGCGTATGGCTGTAATTGCGATTAGGCTACACAATAGTTATTGTTTATGATTTTAAATAGTTGATACATTGGGTGTAACTAGTATCTACGCATGTCATAAATTACAAAAATAAATTAAATGATTCCCAAAATAGTTCATTTTAAAATTCTGCATTCACTTCTGCAATTTTCGTTCAAGTCCAAACCGTTATCCTGCCTAGAACCTAGCTAAAATTTGGTTTAATTCCCCAGTGATTATTAATTTTAATGATTGACTTTTGACAAATATAGTAAATGACAAATGTACAGAGTTGTAAGTTAACAGTTATGTAGTAAAATAAGTAGATTAAGCCGAATTAGTAGAATAAAAAAAACATCATGTGAGTCCTAAACTACGACCCAGGACAGATTTATGTGTAAACATATTCGGCAAACGTTAACTGGAATTGTAAGCTTACATGAAGCAAATAATAACTCATGTACATGTAGGAGTATAAAAATTTATTTTCTCTTATATGGAATGCTGTGCAAAATTTTTCAGACGTCTATTTTCCAATAGGTTGAACAAGTACCCTAGTTTTAATAATAATAAAATGTAAATTTTCTTTCAATTATTGCATGAAAGGTGACATAAATAAAAGGCAGTATGTGTTAATTTTATTAGAAGTTATTTGAAAAAACATCAAATTTTAATGTTTCCGGTCTCTGACACGTTACACAACGCGTGCGTCACAGGCTTGCATTACACTTTCGATCCATGGTTTCACTGGACTCAGGCGCGACTCCCCATATCGAGGTCTAAGATGTTTACACATCAATAAAAATTAAGGGTGTACACACTACGTACAATCAATCACAAAAGCCGCCTATCTTTAAAATGATTTATAAAATCGGCAAAAATAGATCTGTTATTAATTTGTAAGAATCTTGAAGGAGGCTTCTGAGCGTTTGTCAGAAAAAAATTCAGGTTTAAATTGCTTATTTATCTATAGCTATTTAGAGTTTTCGTTTTTGCTTTCTCTTTAGGGAAAATAACAGTTTTTATATAATCATAATTATCAAGGCCTCATTTTATTCTTTAAAGGATTCTCACAATTATATTTGAGTGTGTTTTATTACAAAAATTAATTTAGAAATCATACAGTTATTATTGTTATGAACAATCATAGTTGAAATTTTAATCAGCACCACCCGAATAGAATTGTAGAGAATCCCTCAAAGAATAAAATGAGGTCTTTATTATTAGGATTAAATAAGAAGTGTAACTTTTACATAAAAGGAGAAAGCGAAAATGAATGGTCTAAATAACTACTGTTAAATAAACAATTGTAACCTGCATCATTCTTTTCTGAAATATGCTTATAAACCTCCGTCAAGATGTGCAGACATTAATTATAGATCTATTTTATGAATCATTTTAAAAATTTGCGACTTTTGAGGTTGATTTACTATTGTTGATTAATTTATCTTTAAATAGGATTTAAGTAGAAGTATATGTGTATGGTATTCCATCGATTTTAAGAAATGTTAATAGAAGAACTATTATAATATTAATTTTGCCCTCATTTTTATTCCGTACGTCAAAAATGTTTTTAGAAGTGGTAGTACGCTTTAAACAATTTGTTAAAGCGATGTTTTTGGGGTGGTTAGTATATATTTCTATACGCGTTCGGTCATAAATCATTGTTAGAGGATGCAAAAGTTTTATGCGTTTATTTGGGATCAGATAGATTACATATTTGAGGCCTCCATAAGGTCATGAAACGACCCTTAAAAGGACCCAAATCTCTGAGGCTATCTCTACAGACGAAATAATTTAAATCGAGCCTGTAGATAGCCTGAAACAGGCCTGACTTCTTCGTCTGAGAATATTCTGAGATTTTCTCTCGGTGGGGTGGATCAATCAGAAGCGCGGAATAAACAGTCATGTTTGCTTCAATAACACTACGTTGTAATCCTTCAACTGTTTTTTTTTTGGGGGGTGGGGGGATTATTGATTCGATTATTTTTATTTTTATACAGCAATGTGGTTCCGGACGCTTGAGTCTGGGACGCCAAAAAACGCTTTTCCAGTCTGGGCCAAAAAACGCTTTTCGAGCTACAGGGAGAGTCCCCCCCCCCCAAGTTTCCATCTTCGGAGAAAAAAAATCCCATTTTTTTTTTTTTAATTCGAATATTACCACGTGCCACCGGGCACTTCAAAATCCCATTTAATTAACATGGGGAAATTTTGGATTTTTGTGAAATTGAACTCATACTTCGGGTTTGATCGAAACGTGCCAAATTTTTTAGGGATTGAAGAGGAGTACCTATGAAATGAAACCATACTAATAACTTAATTTCAACCCATCCTTATACCCCCACAGCGCCTCAACTATGACCCAAAAATCGAAAAATTACATTTTTACGTATTATTGTTACTTCTTAGCAATTTCCGTCGTCTTTTTCATACAAATAATTACTAATGGACCATTTGAACATTTTCCATGACTTTTAAAACAATTTTTAATTGTTTAAACAAATGTAACTTATTTAAGCAATGATTTATTCCCAAAAAATGTAAAAAATAATCGTATTTTCTGATTGAAATGTAATAGTTTGTCATTGTTTGGAG
>JAABKJ010012091.1:0-10598 GCA_011634705.1 Andricus grossulariae
TTCATAAAAGAAATTTAGTATACGTAAGTATACTAAAATTACAAAGTGTAATGAATTTAGTAAACATATAGGAAATTGAATATGCCCGTGTGTACTGAAATTTCAAATATTTCTAACAGTGTACAGTTATGAGAGGCTATTTACAATATCATCGCGTGTGGCGTATAGAAACACTTACGCTTTATATTATTGTTGTACCTACAATAACGGCCCGATAAGAATTACTTTTCATAGCCAGATCCAGGAATTTCATAATCAGGAAAGGTGGTACTGGGGTAGTTGGCAATTTGATAACTTGGCCCAAAAGTTTTCAATTAAGCTCTCCAGCTTCCCTTCCTACAGGTGTATCAGTACAACCTGACATTTTGTTCAAATCGCTAGTTTTTAGTTTGAATCTTTCTCTTTTTGCCGGTTTTGCTGGAACCTCATTTGTTGGCTCTGGACGGTTGACATTCAGCTTTTTTATAAGACTCTGATTTCTTGAGAGTCTTGCGGTCCAAGATCCTGATGCTTCTGTAAAAATAAAAACATATAAAAGTATAGATGAAAATCATCATATCTGATTTGAACGATCTCATGAATTTTGACCGAGGATCTACATTTGCCAAGTATCGAAAGAAAAGATGATTATTATGATACTTACCAATTTCACAGAAGAAAAATATGAAAAAAAGGCGAAGAGCACCGAAAAGGGGTCTCATTTTCTTTCTGTGAAGATAAAACTGGCTCGTTTTGAATCTCGTAAGGAAGAACTTACGATTTTCTTAGGAATGCGCTAGCTAATATATATGTTATGGTCAAAGCCAGAAATGATGTGGTATTACTGTTTCGGGCTTTGGTCGGCCAAATCGTGAAGTGGCCAGGGTATACTGGCCAAAGCCAAAAATACTTTCATTTGACGTACGTCAAACGAATTTTCTATTTAAGCAGAAGTTTAGGATAAAAGTAATTATAATAAATTGGTATATTCCGTATACATAATATGGATGCTTTATTCGATTAGAAGTTTATACAAATAATTATATAGGGAAATTCATATGCATTAAATGTTTGTGTAATATTTCTGCTTACTTATTGAAACAATCAGAGCTGTTTTGGCACTTAAAATTACATAAGATATTTGATGCTTTACACTTAAAACGTCCATTTAGACATTTTTTAGTGCAGTGACACTGAATGTAACCTCGTCCTCCTATCAGTGACTGACTTCTGCATACAGTCCTCAATGCTCTTTTTTCTGTCGGAATTGAATCTACGTTAATCAATCGCTACAAGGTCTATGAAGAGAAGAAAGGTATATGTTTCTTTATAAATAAGCGCTAATAATTTTAAGAAGTATAGTTCCTCATCGCAAGGCAAAATGAAGATTCAATATTTTAGGTTGGAATTTGATTGCTACTTTGGTACTGAAAAAAGGAACAAATAGTTTTATTTATGGCTTTATCTTTGAAAATTTTCAAAAATTATTCGACTGTCATCATTAAAAAACAAAGAAGAAAAAGAAAAGATGGGTGACAAGTACAGACTTAGTTATCTGGTTTTTAATTACCAATGTTTGTATTACTACATTAAAAATGAGATTACAAACTACTGCTTTTGGCACAACATGTATTTGATTTTTTAGGAATTTTTTATACTAAAAGGTGATTTTCGGAAAACATGTTGGTCATCTAGTTTTGTATTGCAACCCTTCATTTATGACCATTAGACAAAAACAATTAACATCAAATTATTTAAAAATAATTCATGTTGATGAAATTCACAAAAATACCGTCTTTAGCATGAATTTTAGTTGAGAGGGTCAGGGGGGTCAAAATTAAAAGTTATTGCGTGAAAATTAGTCCTTGAACATTCCTTATAAGGTGACTAAACTTCAATTCACAAAAAATTAATAATACGTAATAGTTCTTTTGCAGAAAATTTACCTTCTTGTTTGAAAAAATAACTTTTCTTAAAAATTAATTTTTTTTTCTGAAGTTTCATCATTTTAGTTGAAAATTCATCTCTTTGCTTAGAAATCTAAATATTTTGCTGAAAGATCGTTTTTTTTTTTTGAAAATTAATATTTTTCACTGAAAATGTGTCGTTTTGTTTTTGGTTATGAATTAATTTTTATACTAAAAATGTATCTATTTCGTTTTTCATTAAAAGTTTATCCTTTTCAGTTTAGAATTCAACTATTTCTCCGAAAATTCATATTTTCATATTCATATTTTTTAGTTAAGAATTCATGTTTTTGGTTGATAATCAACTTTTTTGGTGGAAAATTCATTTTCTTAGTTAAAAAATGAACTTTTTGGTGGAAAATTTACGTCTTTGGTTAAAAATGTAACCATTTTGCTGAAAAATATTTTTTTCTTGGCTAAGAATTAATTAATCTTCTTGGTTAAAAATTAATCCTTTCTGGTTAAAAAACAAACACTTGCCTGAAACTCAATCTGGTTTGATTAAGGATTTAACTATAGGGTTGCACATTTTTTTGTTTTGGTTGAAGTGAACTGTTTTTCATGTAAAATCAAAATCTGTATTTGTTGCATTATTAACTATTACATATTTCTTGGAAAATACATGTCTATGATTGAAAATTCAACAATTTGCTGAAAATTGAAGTACTTGGTTGAAAATTTACTTTTTGGTTGAAAATTTCGACGAGATATATAACTTTCGTGAACAACATTTTTTCCAAAATCCATATTTTTCGAGATTTTGAAAAAAAAACAAATTTGAAAGAAAAGTTAAAATTACTAATAGCTTCATTTATATTCATATGCGCCAAAAATCCTTTTAGTGCATTCAACTAAGGTCTGAAAGAAACGTCTAGGCGAAGTATCAAGTCAATATTCTTGAGTGACTTTTTAGGAAGTATAGCCAAAATGTTATTGCTAAAACCTCGAATCCGTCAACGACTTTCCAATGATCAAAAATGGTTTGCATGCGTAATAGAAATAGTTGGCATTTCAAATTCTTATTAAATCTCGTAATATGTGTTAAAATAGTATTTCGGACCGAAAAAATATATGAAAATGTGATTTTTTTAATCAGGCAAAACTTGCACTTTCACTTCGCAAAATAAATATATACTTTCTGGAAACAGCAAAAAAAAATACTTAGTGTTCTATAAAAAAGTCTCTAGATTACAAAACTGTATGATTTAACAAAGAATGGCACAGTTAACTGTTCAAAATTTGAACATGAAAGTCATGACGTTAGTTATAATGCTCAAAATCAGTTTTTATTATCTGTCACAGTTATTTCTTTTCATAAATATTCTGCGAACGAGTCTGATCAGTTAAAATTTTCAGAGCAAATTATTATGCATATTTCAATGAATTAAAATAATCTACTCTTGAAAGTGAACTACTCTTGCATAGTTTCCCCTATTCTTCTTCAAAATGTATTTAAAAGCTTCAAACGATGCGAAATTGAAAAAAATAAATTTATTATTACTTTTTCATATTAAACACAGGTGATAGAGAAAAATACGACATGAACACAATACTGCCGGTAAATAATGTCTGTATTTCAAAAAATTATTACATAAAAAAGATAATTTGAAGACACATGTTTGAATTATGGTAGGCTGTTTACAATAGTTTCGCGTCTAACGTAAAATCGCTCACGCGTTACATCAAGGTTGTGCCTACAATAATGGCCTGATAAGAATTACTTTCCAGATCCAGATCCAGAACCTCCATAATTATTACCAGGATTTGGAGGGTAAGGAGGAGGAGCGTAAAAACCTGAATGCGCTTGGAACATTTTGTAAGTGTAATACTCTCTGTCATCTTTCGGAAAATCGAGAGGTTGACTATCTTGGAAATCTCCTAATGGAGGAAACATTTCTGGGTTTTGACGTAATTGTTGAACATGCTCGCGAGCTTCCTGCACATCAGGTGGATCGGAATGTGATCGTCTGTTCAAATTTCCGACTTTACCTTTGCTTCTTCTCTTCATTGGTGGTTCTACTGGAATCTCAGTTGTTGGATGTGGAGCGATGGCATTCAGATTTAGATTATTTGAACCTTCTGCATTTTTAGAAGACCCTGCTTTATTCTTGGAAAGTCTTGGGGTGAAGGATGCTTCTGTAAAAATAGAAATATACAAACATATAGATGAAGCTCATCATATCTAATTCGAACGATCTCATAGATTTTGACTGAGGATTTACATTTTCAAGGTATGTAAAAAAAAGATTATTACTATGATGCTCACCAGTAGCACTGAAGAAAAGTATGAAGAAAAGGAGAAGAGCACCGAAGAAGGGCCTCATTGTCTTTTAAGGCAGATAAAAGAGTATGATTTTTCAGGAATCCGAAAGCCAATATATATACTAGTCATTGGCATACATTTGTAGGTAGCGGAAGGAAAAATAGATATTACACTTAATACCTTTTTATTTGTGTTCTTTGACATTTTTCCTAATTTTCCAAGATAGCAATATGCTACCCAGGCTTTAAATGTTTCACAATCATGTCACAGCTCAAAAGGCTAACATGTCATTAAAATAACTATTTGTATAACAAATCCTACATTTTAGATAATGTGTCTACGAGACTTGAATACAATCAGGTGAAACTTCATTATAATCCTTTTTAAAGTTTCATATAGTCTTCTAAAATGTAGTGTTTGCTAATGCTATACGAGAATTTCTCTTAATCAGATGTTATTCCCAAACTTGAACACAGTATATTAAAATATATATATGTAATTAAAAGTTTTTTAAACATGAGTCTTCAATAAAATATGAGAAGCAAAATGAGGGAGCATTCACATGTTACGCAACATTTTTAGTCTATGAATTTTCTGCACGATCATCTTTGCATATCAAAATTTCTAAATAAATAATTTTACTTCATCATAAAATTTATTTCTAAATGTTCTCAAATATTTTTGATAGAAAAGAAGATTTAAATTGTAAATGATTGTTCAATAATGGAAAATAATTCTGTTCTTAACATTTTGCTACCAAACTCTAATTTCTAAAGATGCGTACCTTCTCAAAGAGATAAGCAAAATTACATTATGGGCAAAAACTTATTTAGAAGAATTCGAAAAAAAAATTAGAAGCTTTTTAATTATTATGAAAGATTAGAGATTATATTTTATTGACGATTTTTGAGGAAATTTTAAAGGGTTTAGGTATAATTTTGAAAGAACAATTTTTAATTCTTTTCTAATTTTCAGGACTTACCAAAGTTTTCGGTAAACTAAATTCTTCAGGGTGTCAAGAAAATGCTAAAAACGTTCTCAAGATTCATGGGAAAATTTTAAAACATCAAAAAATTCTGCCATATTACATCATTTTGCAATAAATTTGCGTAAGTTTAAGAGAAATTCAGATCTTTCGAAAAATTCAGGAATAATTAAATCTTGTAGAAAATTTTTAAAGAATCTTGTAAGGTTTCAAGAAAATGAAAAACAATTTAGGTTTTTAGGAAAAATTAGTTTTAAGAGATCATTTAAAAATATTTTAAAACATTTGAAAAGATTTCTGACATTTTCAAAGAAGAATCTGAAAGATTTTAGGGAAATGTTTTTAATTTTGCAGAATTTGAAAAAAATGCATGGAAATTTCTAATAATTTTTAGAGATTAGAAGGTTTACAAGATCTGAAAGGAGTTCTAAAAAAAATGTTCTCACGGTTCGCGTCAAAATTCAAAATAAGATTTTTAAACATTTCAAATGATTTTCTAAAACTTCGAAAAGAGTTTAGCAGATTTTAAAGCAAACTGTTTCAATTTGGTCAGAATGAAAAATAAAAAATAAAATCGAGTAAATTCGAGAAATATTTAGAAGAATTGAAGAGATTTAGAAAGAATGTTAATCTTTGAATGATTTTTAGAAATGTAGATTTTTGAAGATTTCAAAAAAAAAAATTGAGAAGCTTCAAAAGAATTTTGAAAGGTTTCAAGAAAATAAAACAAAATAAATAAAATAAAAAAAGAAAATAAAAAAGAAAATATTGTGAGGAATATAAGACATTTTAAGAAGATAAGAAATATTCGAAAACCTGAAAACATTTCCGAAAAATTATAAAATATTTTTTGATTTCTTCTAGACTTCTAAAAGTCATAAAAATCTTTTAAATGGATTAGAATTTTTGCTAATATTTTGTAAAATCCTAAAAAATAAAAGAAACGTCTTTAAAATATTTTAGATTCTATTTTGACACATCTGAAATGTTCAAAAAACTTTGTTACTTTCCTTAAAAATCGTATAAAAATTATATTTATATAAATTTGAAAAACAAACTGATAATTCTTATTTTCTTGTTCTCAATTCTCAAAATTTAATTTCAGCCAGAATTTAAGTGTTGAAAAACTTTTAACAAATAAATAGTTATTTGAAATTTTTATATTGTATTATTATTGATATTATTTTGTATTCTTTATGGTATTGCAAAAAAGTTTTAAATTGCTGAATTTTTATTAGTACTTACATTAAGTAACTTCAATATTTGTATGAATAAAACAAAATATTGTAAAATAATTCAGTCTTACATCAGAATATTGTTTTATTTATTTCTGGACAATACTTCATCTTAAAAACTTTTTTTATATTTGAAAAGAGTCTATTATTTTTTCAAACATTACTTAATTTGTTTCATGTATGTTATGTTTTAACATTACTTAATTTTTCAAACTAAAAATTTAATTATTTAAATTTTTGTTGAAAATTCATATTTATAGTTAAAAATTCAACTGTTTGGTTTAAAATTTACGTATTTTGTTGAGAATTTGTATTTTTTTTTAAATTAATCTTCTTGTTTGAAAAAACATCTTTTTGATTAAAAAGTCATTTTTTCGTTGAAAATTTTAATATTTTGTTTGAAATTCGTTTTTTTTGGTTGATAATTAATTTTTTTAAACTGTAATGTAATTTTTCCATTTTCGATTAAAAATTGCTTTTTTTAATTCAACATTGCTAATTTTAATTGAGAATTGATATTTTATAGTTGAAAATTACACTATTTGTTTTGAAATTCACGTGTTTTGTTGAAACTTTATATTGTTTTGGAAGAAAATTGATCTTCTTTTTTAAAAAGTATCCTTTTGGTTCAAAAATCAACTCTTTTATACAAAAGTTGTTTTTACCTTGAAAATTCAACAATTCTATAGAAAATTATACTATTTCGTTCAAAGTAAAATATATTGTTGAAAATTCACATTTTCAGGTAAAAATTTAACTATTTTTTTTTAATTCGTGTCTTTTTTTAGGTTGAGAATCAATTTTTTTAACTAAAAATGTAACTATTACATTTTTGGTTGAAACTTTTTTTTTTTAAATGAAAATTGCTATTTCGAATTTAAAATTGCTATTTTCTGGTTGTAAATTACACTATCTGTTTTTAAATTGACGAATTTTGTTGAAAATTTAAATTTTCGTGAAAAGAATTAATCTTCTTGTTTAAAAAATCGTCCTTTTCTTTAAACATTTAACTGTTTTGTGCAAAAGTTACTTTTGGTATGAAAATTCAACAATTCTATGGAAAATTAAAATATTCAGAATAAAATCACCTTTATTGTTGGAAATTCATATTGTTAGTTAAAAAACTAACTATTTTGTTCAAAATTCGTATTTTTTTTTGGTTGAGAATCAATTTTTTAAACTAAAAATGTAACTATTCCATTTTTGGTTAGAAATTCGTTTTTTTATCGAAGATTCGTATTTCAAATGAATATTTCTATTCTCTAGTTGGAATTACATTATTTGTTTTAAAATTCACGTATTTAATTAATAATTTGAATTTTGGAAGAAAATTAATCTTCTTGTTTACAAAGTCATCCTTTTGGTTAAAAATCAACTCTTTTGTACAAAATTTGTTTTTAGCTTGAAAATTCAACAATTCTATGAACAATTACACTACTTGTTATTAATTAACTTTATTGTTAAAAATCCATATATTTTACGTTAAAAATTTAACTGTTTTATCTAAAATTCTTTTTTATTGTTCAGAATTAATTTTTTAAAAATTAATTTTCTTGTTTAAAAAATCATTCTTATGGTTCAAAATTTAGAGTTATTGTTGTACAAGTTATTTTTCATTCAAATCCTAAATCTGTACGTCAATTAATTATGATTGATTAAAAAATTTTTATTTAAAATTAATTTATGACAATATTATATAATAAAATAAATTCAATCAACATAATAAAGAAAAACTATTTTATATAGGAAATTTGCAACTAAACTTTTCATTTATTATTACAGTTTCAATAATAATTAATATTATTACTATTTTTTAAGGGAGCTTTCCTCGATATCAATATAATAAATTAATAATATTGATTTGACAAGGATTTTTACTTACTATGTCAAACAAAATTTGGTTGAAAATTGACTTTATTCTTCAAAATTCTACTATTTTGGTTAAAACTTTAACTATTTTGTTGAAAATTCGATAATTTTCGGTTGACTTGGTTGATTTTCGTTATCTGGATTATTTTCTGATATTCGAAAAATCATATAACATGGAGCATAGGAATTGAAAAATTTTATATGAAAATATTCAATTTGAAAGAATAAAAGAAATATGTACTTCTTTCATTAATCTTTTTTTGTTGAAAATTCATGAGTTTAGTTGATAATTTATCTTTCCTTGTTGAAAATTGATCTCATTGTTAGAAAAAAATTTCAAATTCGTTTCGGTAGAAAATTAATCTTATTGGTTAAAAATTCATCCATTAGGTATGGTTGAGGATACAACTATTTGGTTGAAAATTTGCCATTTTTGGTTAAATTTACCTGTTTTTTATCTAAAATTGAAATCAACTACATTTTAAAAAGATGATAATACTAAGAAAACTAAAGAAAAAACTACAAAAAGTTAAAAATATTTTTTGAAAATTTGTTTCTATATTAGCCTTTCAAGATTGTGAGACTTTGGTTGAATAATGTCTGTATTTCCAAAAATTATCACAAAAAAGAAAAACATAATTTGAAAACATACATCCTTATTTTTTCTGAAATATTAGTCTTGTTAATCATATCCATAACCTCATGAATCACCTCCATTAAAAGAACCTCCTCCAGAAGCACCCTCATGAAAGTCAGGATTATGTGTACGATCAGTATGTGGTAGTTGTAGGTTCAACCAAGGTTCAGAACCTCCTGAATTATGTGTACCATCAGTATGTGATTTTTGTAGGCTCAAAGAAGGCTCAGCACCTACTGAATGAGCCCCAGGAAAGTGAGAAGGATTGGGAAGACTATCGGGATGATGAATTTTATGTTGATGATTATAGATGATCATACTATTGTCAAATGTTTGTGGTTGTTGATTCTGAAGAGCTTGTTGATGCTGGTTAAACAAATTTTTGAATGGTCTCAAATGAACTCCACGTCCAGAATAATAATCTTCATAATTAGCAGTAGGCAGTGGAGGGTAAGGAGGAAAAGCGTATTTCTGAGTATAATCTTCATAATGTTTGTAATTTTGATAATCTCTCATATCTTTATCATAATCGAGTTTTTTATTATCCTGGAAAGCTGGTTGTTGTTCAGAATAAGTAACCTCGCCTATACCACTTCGAGTAATCACACGAGCTTCCTGTATTGCAGGTGAATCATGGACAGAGTCTGATCTGTTCAAGTCCCTAGTTTTCTGTCCCCTAGGTCTTCCTATTCTTATTGGTCCTGCAGGTTTATCGACAAGGTCTACTACTTTACTGGTACCTTCTGCATTTTGAGAAGACTCTGTTTTCTGTTTCTTGGTGAGCCTTGGAGTGCATGATGCTTCTTTAATAAAAGAAATATAGATACATATAGATGAAACTCATCATATCTGATTAGAATGATCTCATAGACATTGACAGAAGATCTACATTTGCCAAGTACGTAACGGAAAAATTCTTATTATGATGCTTACCAGTTTCACTGAAGAAAAGTATGAAGAAAAGGAGAAGAGCACCGAAGAAGGGCCTCATCTTCTTTCTACGTAGATAAAGCTCTCTCGTTTGGAACCTCGTAAGCGACAACTTATGATTTTTCAGGAATCCACTCCCTAATATATATATATAATAATTACACGTATATACTAGTCGTTTGCCGTACATTTGAACACTTAATACCTTTTTATTTATTGTTCTGGAAATTTTTCTATATCTTCCAAGATAGCGATATGCTACACAGGCATTCAATATCACAAAACTGCGTTACAATTTGAGGTAAACGCGTCATTGAAATGACTATTTGAATAACAAACATTACATTTTCGATAATGTATATGGGCGATTTTAAAATAGATTTCAATTTGTATGTCCCTCAATGTTTATTCGATGTTCCTTGTTTTAAACCTTTATAATAATGTACTTTAGATCAAAGAATAATTTAGACACAAATTAGTGGAAAAAATCAATAGTCAAGATCAGACAGCTTTCTCATTTTATAAAGTACATCCTGCTACATATATCTAAGAAAACTGATGACAATTATTGCATAATTTAGAACTTCAATCCACTCGCATCTCGGAAACCAAAATTGAAATCTATTTGCAAATCGCCCATATAAAAGACTTTAATACAAATAGGTGAAATTTTATTATAGTCTTTTTTAAAGTTTTTATATATTCTTCTGAAATTTATTATTTGGTAGTAGTC
>JAABKJ010012092.1:0-10597 GCA_011634705.1 Andricus grossulariae
TCTCGAGGACCTTCTAGAACTTATCCTACTTTAAGAGATTTACAATTTCTAACGAAACATATTGTTACGCCGTAACATACTGGCCCACTTGAACGATCGTCGTTCGAAACAACTATATAAATATACATCAATTATATTACTTTCATGAAAAATAAAGATTGCTTCTCATAATACACATGTCAAATTGAATTAACGTTGAGCTTTGTTTCAAATTACCTTGCTCATATTATTAACCAGTGCCAGCTATATTATAATAATCTAATGGTAGAAATAAAAATACATAAAAAAAGAAATGCGATGAATGCGTGACGTCGTCCTTCTAGTCGATTGGTAGCGGATATACCCTTTTGAGGGCACGTTTGTAGGTTCCCGTGCTGCTGCGAATTGTAACAACTCGCACGACTCCATCTTCTCCTGGATGTTTTGCTATGACTCTGCCAATGGACCACATCATGGGTGGCAAATTGTCCTCTTTCATGACGACGAGAGTACCAACCTCGATGTTGCTTTGATCAGTAGCTGATTGCCACTTGCTACGAGAGATCATCTCATTTAGATACTCTCGGTGCCACCGTTCCCAAAAATGGTGACGCATTTGTTGAGCGATCTGCCAGCAACTCAAATGACCGGCTTTCAGACTACGAAGATCCTCCTGTGGCAGGCTGGTCATGGAGGAACCAATGAGGAAATGGGCAGGTGTCAAAGGAAGTAGGTCATTTGGATCAGATGAGAGGGGAGTCAAAGGACGTGAATTTAGTATTGCTTCTATCTCTACTACATATGTGAGCAATTGTTCATACGTTAGAAGCGAATTGCCGGCAATGCGGGTAAAATGTGTTTTAAAAGACTTAACGGCCGCTTCCCACAGTCCACCAAAGTGTGGAGCTCTGGGGGGTATAAAGTGCCATTTGATCCCTTTCTTTGAGAGATAGTTCCGAACCTGTTCGCTCCGAAATATCGAGTCAAGTTGCTCAAGCATCTTGTTTAACTCTCGGTTTGCACCTACAAAATTAGTTGCGTTGTCTGAATTCATCGAGTAGGCTACTCCTCGACGAGCAAAAAAACGTTTTAAACACGCGAGGAAGGCTTCGGTAGTTAAATCGTTGGCTAGTTCCAAATGAACTGCCTTCGTCGAGAAACAAACAAAGACTGCCACGTATGTTTTAATTTTAGTTCGATTTCTGCGTCGAAATTCCTTAGTAAAAAATGGCCCGCAAAAATCTACACCTACATGGAGAAACGGACGTTCAAACGAAACTCTATTTTCCGGGAGCTGACCCATGATGTAACTTGATTCACGAGGTTTTGCTCGAAAACATTTAATGCATTGTCTTATGATATGGCGTGTAGTGTTTTTACCATCTATGGGCCAATAAGACTCGCGAACTCCGTAGAGAGTGGTATTAACTCCTGCGTGAAACCGGTTAATGTGCTCATCCCGAATGATTAATTTCGTTATGTGGTGACCCTTTGGGAGAACAATTGGGTGCTTTTGAGTTTCTGGAATTGAAGCTCGGTCTAGTCGCCCCCCAACCTTGATGATTCCCTTGTCTAAGAAAGGATTTAATTGGAACAAGTGACTTTTTTTACTGATTTCCAGCTTGTGCGATAAAGCATATATTTCTTGAGAAAATGCATCAGCTTGAGTTAATTTAATTACAGCATGAAGTGCTTCAACCAGTTCCTCTTGAGAGAGAGGACCCGTTTGTTTCAATTGGTTGTCCTTGACTCCGATATTTTTTATAAATCGTAAAGAATAGGCTATTACTCGTTGAAGTTTTTTGAAACTACTATACTTTGTTAGAAGATTACCGTTTGCTAGTGTGATTTTAAATAAATAAATAGGCTGAACTGAGCGTTTTCCTGGAATATCTTCCTCCTTGAATGAAAGGTGAGGCCACGTGTCCTCCCCTTGACTCAACCACTGTGGACCTTGTGTCCAGAGTGAGTTGTTCAAAAATAGCTGGGGACTTTGCCCGCGTGAAATGAAGTCAGCTGGGTTGTCTTGAGTGGGGACGTGACACCACTCTTGCGATTTTGTTAATGCTTGAATTTCAGTGACCCGGTTTGCCACAAATGTGATCAACGTATGCGGTGGTGAATTAATCCAATTCAACGTGATTGTTGAGTCAGACCAAAAGCAATTTTTTGAAACTTGAATGGGAAGAGACTTGATGGTGGAAGTATATAATTTAGCGAGTAAGATAGCTGCACACAGTTCTAATTTGGGTAATGAGGTGATTTTAAGTGGAGCCACCCTGGATTTTGAACACAAAAGATTGCAATAGTGCCTTCCTTGAGAATCTGTTGATCGGAGATATAGGCACGCACCGTAAGCCTTCTCGCTGGCATCACAGAACCCATGTACTTGTATTTGAATCGCCTTTTCTATCACGACACATCGTTTGAACTTCACACTGTTTAAAAGTGGTAATTGTTTCTTATATTCATGCCAAGTTTCTTGAATAAAAACGGGAACTGGATCGTCCCATGAAAGTTGGTGTTTCCACAATTGCTGAATAAGGATTTTGCCTACGACAATTACTGGACCTAATAACCCTAACGGATCAAACAGTTTAGCACATTGTGACAAGATTGAGCGTTTGCTTGGAAAATTATCAGGGTTTTCTGATTTGATAGTGTATAGAATTACATCGTTGGTAGGATCCCAAAAAAGCCCTAGTGTTTTAACAGTCTCTGACAGATCGAGTGACATGAAGTTCTGAGCAGATTCAGTGTCAGAATTTTCAGTAGACAAATCAGGATGATTGGAGGCCCATTTTCGTAAGTTGAAACCTCCTTTTTGTAAAAGATGAATTAAATCTTTCCTCAGCTGATGAGCCTCTTGTAAAGTTTGTGTCCCTGTTAAGAGATCATCCACGTAGAAATCGCGTTTCAAAATTGTGGATGCGAGTGGAAAGGATTCTTGCTCGTCATCTGCAAGCTGTTGTAGAGTACGCGTTGCGAGAAAAGGTGCGCAAGATGTACCGAACGTAACAGTATTGAGGGCATACATTTTTATCGGATCTTCGGGATTGAAACGCCAGAGAATCCTTTGAAAGAGTCGATCATCGTGAGAAACTTGTATCTGCCTGTACATTTGTTGAATGTCAGCTGTCAATACGTATGGAAACGAGCGAAAGCGAGTAACGATAGAGAAGAGGTCTTCTTGGATTGTTGGTCCAACTAACAATGTGTCATTTAATGATACACCTGTTGACGTCTTGGCTGAACCGTCAAATACAACCCGGGTTTTTGTTGTGATACTATCCTCCTTTATCACTGCGTGATGAGGAAGATAATATCCCGGTTTCGAAAGATCTTGAGAGTCGATTAGCGACATATGTTTTTCGTCAAGATACCCTTGAATACAGTCACAATATTGCGCCTTCAGGTCGGGATTTTTTGACAGCTTTCTTTCGACAGCATAAAAGCGTTGAAAAGCTAAGTTGCGAGAGTCACCTAAAACCCCTTTTTTATCGTTAAAAGGCAATTTGGCGACGTAGCGGCCAGAGTTGTTTCGACTGATGGTATTAGAAAAATGTGTCTCAGCTGCTTGCTCGTCAGTTGAACGCATATTTTTTGGATTGTCTTCCCCTAACTCCCATAAAATGGGCAAGTCCTGAAATTTTATTAGGTTACATGAAACTTGACCTTGAGACTGATACCTTGGACCTGATACCTTAGAAGATTGATGACTGACATAACGACCCGAAAAAATCCAACCTAAATCTGTTTCCTGGAACCTTGCAGTTTGACCCTTTACGCGAATATGACCTACCCGCAAAAGTTGATAGAAATGTTCTGCGCCGATTAGAATGTCAACTTCCCCTGGACTGTGAAAAGAGGGATCGGCGAGAAAGATGTCTTTAGGAATGTTTAATGAATTCCTGTCAATGAATAAAGAGGGCATTGGCTCAGATATGTCTTGGAAAATTAGAAATAGTAGGTCAAATTGTACCTCGTCGTATCTGGATCTGACTTGAGTTGATACTGTGTATTGAACTTTCGACTGAAGATTTTCTACTCCCCTTAATTTAATGTCAATTGGTTTTTTGGAAAGACCTAATGAGGAAGCCAATTTCTTAGTCATGGCATTGCATTGTGAGCAAGAGTCTAGGAAGGCCCGACAAGTGCGATATTTGCCTTCTTTGTCTCGGATTTCTACTACAGCAGTTCCTAAAATAACTTGTGATGGGGATTCACCTTGAAAACTAACAAGCGTCGTTGTGGATGTCGTCGCTATTGCTTCTTGAACTGCGAACTTATCTTGATCAAAATGTAAAAGAGTATGATGTCGTTTGTGACACTTGAAACACGTGCGTCTACGACAATCGATAGTCTTGTGATTCTTTTGAAAACAATTATGGCAAATGGAAGCCCTTTTCACGACCTCATAACGCTGCTGAGAGGTCATGTTTTGAAATTGTTCACATGAATAAAGTGAATGTGTTTTTGAACAAAGCGGACAGACAAGTTTTGGTTTTAAATTATCAGAGTCAACTGTTGTAGACAAGCATGTAGAGGATGACTTGGAACGAAAATGCGCTGATTGTCCCTTGTGAGGGTCTTTATTCACGTTAAAAGGGTTTGAATGTGTACTTTCTATGAGTGCGCGTTGCTCTAAAAAGGCTATCATATTATTTAAAGACGGGAGTTGGCTGCTTCCAATCGATTCTTCCCATTTGTCACGCGTATAGGTATTGAATTTTTCGCGCAAAATAAAAATAAGCAAGGTGTCCCACTCTTCTACGGGCTGTTCGAGAGCCTTGAGCGCTCTGTATCGTTTTTGAAAGTTATCGAGCAATGCGCGAACTGTGAATTCTTTTGAAAGATTAGGTATTTGAAAGATTGCTCTAACGTGGCTATCGACAATAACCCTTCTATTATCATATCTCTTTTTTAAAAGATCCCACGCCAATTCATAATTAATCGCAGTTGTTTCTAAAGACGTTATCACTTCTGCCGCTTCGCCTTTCACGCATGCCTTGAGGTAGTGGAATTTTTGGATTGTTGGAATGTTTGGATTATCATGGCACATAGATTTAAAGGAATCATGGAATGTAAGCCAAGTCTCAAAGCTGCCGTGAAAGACGGGGGTCTGAATTTTCGGGAGTTCAAAACGTGCTTGCAATCGTGAATCAAATTGATTGTGATTTTGATTACATAATTGAGCAAATCTATCATTAACATGTGATACGTTTTCCCGTTCCGATTCTCCATTTAGGGATTCTTTTTGAAAGACTTGATTGTTTAGATCATTGAAACCTGAACTTGAATGTATGGTATGACTGGCACTTTAAGGTGGGGCTGAACAACTCGCAGTTTTAAGATTAATAAAAACAGGATTTTCAATGTATTTTTTGAACAACCCACCAATTGTATCAAATCGATTTTCAAAACTTGATCTTTCCTCATCTTGACTCGATATTTCCGATTCTTCGTCTGTTAATTCTTCTAAACTACTTTGAACCTTCTCGAAACGATCCCAAAGCAACAAATGGATTTCTAATCTAGTTTCTAAATTCAGAGATTCAAAATCAGTTTCTGCATTGATATTAGAAATTACGGCTTCGGAGCCGGTCGATAATCGTTTAATATTACCCCGTTCCCTTTTCAACTTCTTTACTTCGTTTTCCGACATTGTAGATGTTTTATCTATTTTTATTCTTCATCAACGCATTCCAACAAACTAAAATGAATTGCCTCACACATTGAGATAAAAACAATAATAGTCGAGGCGAAGTTTTTGATGAATCCGTTGTTCATTATCATGAGTGTGGAAGCGGCTACCAAGGGCCCAGCCTTGGCTAATGTGAAAGATTTTCTTTTTCTTTTTTTGAATTTGAAAGTACTTTGGGACCTGGAAGTCCTCAGCTTGGAAGATTGCACAGTGCGTGGAAGCTTTCTTCTTACCAGTGGTTGATTTGACAGTCATTTTGAATGTTTTGAAATTTCACTTGAGTTCACTGAATTCACCGAGAGAGTGAGATGTATAAAGTGTTAACGAAGCACTTTACTCCACACACCGATCACTCTGTGATAGGAACGTTAGTTAGAATGTGAGTGGCTTATCACTCTCACAATGATTTTGTTTCGAAACTTTACTTTCTGTTTGTTATCACTGTCACTCACTCAACACTTTTTCACTGAATTATTATCCGGCTCGAAGGACCAATGTTTTGTGAGGGACTTGAAAAGACAGCTTTTTATTGTCCAATTAAAGGTCAATCAAATTTCATTTAAATTAGTTTATTTAAGAAGAGTGATTGTGATTGAAGCTGGCACTGGGTGAACTCGCGTTTAACATTACTGGTAAGAACAAACTGTGCGCCTTGAGAGATTCACTGTCAGAGATGATGTTTCTGCTGCGATGTTTGAATTTTGAATGACTATCTCTCGAGAGCCTTTTGACAATCGCCCCCATAACCTTCCACTAGAGTCATTTTGAACAAAGTTTTCTTACCTCCGATTGGCCCAAATGCCTTGAGGGCGTGCCTACTATCGGTCCTTCTCTAAAGGGCAGTTTTGTATGAGTGGGGCAGTTGAGTGAGTCATCTATAAGGCTAGACTCGAGGAAAACCCGAAGAGATTTTACAATTCAGGGTTTTTGGTTAATCTCTTGGCTCGGCGTAAAGGATAAATGAAATTGCTATAATCCGGTAATTTAGAAGGGAACGAAGCAGATGTAAATGTAGTTGTAAAGCCAAAACCAATATGTCAATCAATTTCAACTTTCTCGAGGACCTTCTGGAACTTATCCTACTTTGAGTGATTTACAGTTTCTAAAGAAACATATTGTTACGCCATAACATACATTTCCTTAAGACGAGAAGTGTTTTCTTAGATCAAGAAAATATTGTATCTTCCGTATTCTTAACTATATTTTCTCAACTCCACAGATATTAATTCTTTTTCCATGTAGGCGTATCATATTTAGTTAGAGTTTGATTACCTAATAGTCTTCGAGCCCTAATATTGATTCTAATAAGACGGAAATAAAGCACATTTAATTATTATTCTGTATTAAAGCCCCTCTGTTGAAGATGCGCAGTCTGAAGGTTTAAATCTCTTATTACATGACTGCATTTGATATTCATATGCAATTCATGGGCTATATATGGTAGATCCGTTTTCACAGATAAGAAACACGCATACGTTACTTAAAGGACACTCGAATAATTAGGGTCTTCCACACTCACCTCAAGTAGCACTCAAGTGTCCCAACCTCTCTAATATCAGGTTAAGAGACCCTATCGCGTGACTGCGGCATGTAATGTTCGGAGGAGGTTAGTTGCGCCAATCCCCCTCAGGTAGGTCGTGAGCCATAGGCTAGTTGCGCCAAGACTCTTCAAGGGACAGATTAGGAGGATTAGAAGTTCGACGATGGGGGGTTTCTTTTAAGACAAACTGAGGTGTGTAATTAAGGAGCGAAATACAGACTATCATTGGGAGGAGGGAAAAATAATACAGATACATATTAACATAAGAATATTTATTTGTGTTGGTCCCATCCACACTATTTTTATACTACATATAAACAATATATAACTTTTACACAGCTTATGAAAATGTATCTCATATCATTATTTCGTAAACTTAGAAGCTCAGGTCATCAGGAATGTAAAATTTTTGTTTAATTTTCAGGTTTGCATTACTTTAATATTTATTATTCCATTATTTCTACTATGACAGAACTTCATTTTTCTATATTTCTAAAAATTATGCATTTTCGAGATCCATTATTCAACGCAAATCTACTGCACCCCTAAAAATTCTCAAATTTAATTTTAAAAATATATCCGACACTGTCTGGAATTTTTCATTGAATTTACAGAGTCCTGGGCTTAAACTGAAACCAATACTTCTGAATATTTTACAGTTTTCCGCTCATTTCTCATTAGGATACAGTGATCTGTTATACATATTATTTATTACACCAGTTCTCAGGCACATTTCAAAAGATGAATTTGAGCTTATTCATTTTTCGGACAGGTATAGACTTGGCGCAACTGACCCGTAGGACTAGAGAACCTTTTTCGATCTGGGGATTTGAGGCAGGGCTATTTTCACAACTAACCATCGCATGTACTAATGGTTAACCCTGGCTATTCTAGTCCATAATATTTTGATATAAAATCACATCTTTTATCAGAATTATAAAATGAAAACTGAAAAGTTCTTCATATTAAGGTGGCTTGATTCTTTTAAAATTTGGTAAATTCCTACTTTTCGATAACCTAATTTTTTTCCTGGAATGCGAGCCGATGTTTTTATTTAAGTTTTTCACGGAAAAAAGTACCTTGCAAGGATCACGGTTTGAACAAGTCTTCCTTACAGTTTCAACCTCCGAAGATGCGACTTCCTCAAAACCACACTGTAATCCTTACAGTTTGACGACCACATGTAAAACAAAACATTTTATATTGCACGAGCTACAGTTTAACATTGAGTAGGCTTAACTGTTCCACTGTTAACTGGACACCGCGCAAGAGCAATAGTTACAGTTTCCAATAGTAAGCCGTACTACTTGAAACAAATGATTCCTCGCATCTGATTAGCATTCACCAAAACAGAATCTAAAAATAAACTATTGCTGGAGCAGTTCAAAACTCTAAAGAATATTGAATTCATGTCAGATTGGCCACACAAAATTTATTTTAAATGTTATTATCACATTTAATGTATATGTTTATTAATACACGCTAGCACGCACGGTCATTCACACATATAATCGCAAGCGTAAGCGCTTTTAAAAATCCCACTCACTGTGGATTCGAACCCTGCCCCCGCCTCACTGAACTAAAAGACAATTTTTGTTACATGCATTTCCAAAAAATACACCTTCCGTGATTAACTGAAACTAGTTAATTTGAACCGAAAATAAACACAGAAATGATGGGTAAGTAATAAAAAGTTTCAGCATAAAAGAAGCTAATGTAATTTGTTGACAAATTTGCAAAAATCTACACTTTTCCGCATTATTCCAGTCCAAAGTTACATTTCAACAATCAAAAATTATTTAAACAATGAACAATAAAGTGAATCGCTTCTTTTGATCTTTCATTTGAAATAATTAATTCATGTCACTCAAAGAAGGTGTAGATTTCTTATATGTTCTCGAAAAAATGTTTTAAAAAACGGAAATATATACAAAACTATGGATAAGTGGTAAAAATACCAGACACACCAGAATTCTGTTGAATTTGTTGACATATTCTCAAACAAAATTTCATTTGTCTGCTTTATTCCAGTCAAAATTTACATTCAAACAAGAAAAAATTGTTTAAACAATTCAAAAAAATTGAATCGACTGTACTGACTTTTCATACTGCCTCATTAGTTAATCTTGTTGTAAGAGTACCGACAAATTGTGATTAATGTGAAAAAAGTATTGTTACAAAAAATAAAAATGGCTTTAAAATTCAATAATTATTACAAAAAGTCAAAAATACATGAAACTTTTACATTTAAATATTAAAAATTATCTGTAAAAAAACTACACAGAAGTAATATTGACAAGCAATATGCTGCAAAATACTTCATCCTCGTCTAGAGAGTGGTTTTTGGGCATGTTTTAAGGGGGTAAGAAGAGTAGTCCAAATAAAAAATCAATGAATATATCACTCCATCTAGCCTCTAAAACCTCACAAAATAAGCCATTCCCCTGAACGAAATTCAAGCTTTTCCTTTTTTGAACCACCTTAATGTACAATGAAAACGTGCATATTTCGAATAGTACCTATATCATTAGGCGCGAAAAGTTTATAATTACAGAGTTCTTTTTCGAAAATTATTTTTTTTTTTGCAATTATAACCTTTAAGAACAAAAAAAAAACCTTTTTTAGTGCCTTTCATTTAATTTTCGAAATCTCATTTCGTGTGAACATAAGTTATTGCCGAACAAAATGTCGGTAAAGTAGGAATCGTTTAAGTTAGGCTTCCACTTTAAGGCACCCTCTATTTTCATGAGATTTATAGATTACAAAGTGTACCATTGTAAATCGCGCGCAGCATTTGAAGCTACATGCAAATAGTCATGTGATACAGAAGGAAACGCTTGCTTGTAGTCAATGTATGCCATGTGGGGCATAATTTCTCAAGTGTACCCACCTCCAGAATGAAAGTTGTCCGATCGGGCTAAAAATTAGCCTAATTGTAGTCCTATTATATAGTACTTCTCACACAAAAAATCAATTTATTTTGATAATTATTTATCAAAGTAGAGGGGGTTCAATTTTTGGGTTTTTGAAGCGAAGCCTTGCTTTCAAACATTTGTAACTTTCTTCCTATTGCCTTAAGCAAAATTTTACTGGAGAAGTTTTTGATAGATTTTTTCACAAAATTTATGGTGATCATAACGATTTTCAAAAAAAGTCAAAATTTGACCCTAATTTTTGAAAATCAAAAATAAATTTGACTTTTTTTCGAATTTCGACACTTTTATTTTCTTCAAAATAGTTTTAAAAGAAAGCTGAGATTTTTTACTATAAGGTACCCAATTTTCAGAGTGGCAAATCAATATGTCTTTGAGTAATAGAACGATACGTAAACAAGATGCCACGATAGGGCGGGTGGCGCGCGATCTCCCCTAGTG
>JAABKJ010012093.1:0-10597 GCA_011634705.1 Andricus grossulariae
CTAATAGTTTCCGAGTTTCACATACCAGGGTGACCTGAAGCCAGCATTACTACATGTTTTTGACTAAAATTACTGGGCACGAAATTTTGTTTTTGCGGCATATATTAGCACCAAATGTGCTCTCAATTCCTGGGCAAAAAAGAATTTGATACCACTAATAGTTTTCGAGTTTCACATACCTGGGTGACCTGAAGTCAGCATTACTAAATGTTTTCGACTAAAATTATCGGGCACGAAATTTTGTTTTTGCGGCATATATTAGTACCAAATGTGCTCTCAATTCCTGTGCAAAAAAGAATTTGATACCACTAATAGTTTTCGAGTTTCACATACCAGGGTGACCTGAAGCCAGGATTACTACATGTTTTTGCTAAAATTACCGAGCAAAAAATTTTATATTTCCGGCATATATAAGCACCAAATACCACTAATTCCTAAGCAAAGAACAATTTGATACCACTTATAGTTTCCGAGTTTCACATAACAGAGTAACTTGAAGCCACCATTAGCACACGTCTTTGGTAAAAAAAAAGTGCCCGGATTTTGTGCATTGCACAAATCCAGAACACTTAATCAGCACAAAACTCCTGCGGAAAGAAGAATTAGATAACACTAATAGTTTCCGAGTTTCACATTCCAGGGTGATCTGAAGCCAGCATTACTACATGTTTTTGACAAAAATTACCGAGCACAAAATTTTATTTTTGCGGCATATATTAGCACCAAATAGCACTAATTCCTAAGGAAAGAACAATTTGATACCACTAATAGTTTCCGAGTTTCACATACCAGGGTGACCTGAACCCAGCATTACTACATGTTTTTGACTAAAATTACTGGGCACTCAATTTAATTTCCGCGTCATACATTAGCTCTAAATAAGCAGTAAATTCCTGCGCAAAGAAAAATTTGATACCGCTAACAGTTTTCGAGTTTCACATACCAGGGTGACCTGAAGCCAGCATTACTACACGTTTTTGACTAAAATTACTGGGCACAAAAACTACTTTTTGCAGCATATATCAGCACTAACTAAGCTCTGAATTCATGTGCAAAGAAGAATTTGATACCACCAATATTTTCCGAGTTTGACATACCAGGGTGACCTGAAGCCAGCATTGCTACAAGTTTATGACTAAAATTACCGAGCACTAAAATTTTATTTTTTCAGCATCTATTATCACTAAATAAGCACTAAATTTATATGCAAAGAAGAATTTGATACCACTAATAGTTTCCGAGTTTCACATACTAGGGTGACCTGAAGCCAGCATTACTAAATGTTTTTAATTACAATTACCGAGCACAACATTTTATTTTTCCAGCATATATCAGCAGTCAATAAGCACTCAATTCCTGTGCAAATAAGAATTTGATACCACTAATAGTTTCCGAATTTCACATACCAGGGTGACCTGAAGCCAGCATTACTACATGTTTTTGACTAAAATTACGTGGCAAAAAGTTTAAGGTGTGCGGCATATATTAGCACCAAATGAGCACTGAATTCCTTTGCAAAAAAAAATTTGTTACCACTAATATTTTCCGAGTTTCACACACCAGGGTGACCTGAAGCCAGCATTACTACAGGTTTTTAACTGAAATGACCGAGCACAAAATTTTATTTTTGCGGCATATATCAGCACTACATGAGCACTAAATTTCGATGCAAAGAAGACTTTGATAACACTAATAGTTTCCGAGTTTCACATGCCAGGGTGACCTGAAGCAAGCATTACTACATGTTTTTGACTAAAATTACTGGGCACAAAATTGAATTTTTGCGGCATATATTAGCACTTAATAAGCACTAAATTCCTGTGCAAAGAAGAATTTGATACCACTAATGGTTTCCGAGTTTCACATACCAGGGTGACCTGAAGCAAGCATTACTACATGTTTTTGACTACAATAACTGGGCACAAAATTTAATTTTTGCCGCATATATTAGCACTTAATAAGCACTAAATTCCTGTGCAAAGAAGAAATTGATACCACTAATAGTTTCCGAGTTTCACATACCAGGGTGACCTGAAGCAAGCAATACTACATGTTTTTGACTGAAATTACCTGGCTCAAAATTTTCTTTTTGCGGCATATATGAGCACTGAATAAGCACTAAATTTCTGTGCAAAGAAGAATTTGGTACCACTAACAGTTTTCGAGTTTCACATTCCAGGGTGACCTGAAGCCAGCATTACTACATGTTTTTGACTAGAATTACCGCGCACAAAATTTTCTTTTTGCGGCATATATGAGCACTAAATAAGCACTAAACTCCTGGGCAAAGAAAAATTTAATACCACTAATAGCTTTAGAGTTTCACATACCAGGGTGACATGAAGCCAGCATTACTACATGTTGTCATCTAAAATTACCGGGCACAACATTTTGTTTCTGTGGTATATATTAGCACTAAATAAGCACCAAATTCCTGTGCACAGAGGCATTTGATATCACTAATAATTTTCGAGTTTCACATACCAGGGTGACCTGAAGCCAGCATTAGTACATGTTTTTGACTAAAACTACTAGGCACAAAATTCAATTTTTGCGGCATATATTAACACTGGATAAGCACTAAATTCCTGTGCAAAGAAGAATTTGATACCACTAATAGTTTCCGAATTTCACATACCAGGGTGACCTGAAGCCAGCATTACTACATGTTTTTAATTAAAATTACCGAGCACAAAATTTTATTTTTCAGGCCTACATTAGTACCTAATAAGCACTAAATTCCTGTGCAAAGAAGAATTTGATACCACCAATAGTTTCGGAGTTTTACATACCAGGGTGACCTGAAGCCAGCATTACTACAAGTTTTTGACTAAAATTACAGAGCACAAAATTTCATTTTTGCAGCATATATTATCACTAAATAAGCACTAAATTTCTATGCAAAGAAAAATTTGATACCACTAATAGTTTCCGAGTTTCGCATACCAGGGTGACCTGAAGCCAGCATTACTAAATGTTTTTAATTACAATTACCGAGCACAAAATTGTATTTTTGCAGCATATATTATCACTAAATAAGCACTAAATTTCTATGCAAAGAATAATTTGATACCAATAATAGTTTCCGAGTTTCACATACCAGGGTGACCTGAAGCCAGCGTTACCACATGTTTTTGACTAAAATTACCGGGCACAACATTTTATTTTTGAGGCATATATCAGCACTTAATAAGCACTAAATTCCTGTGCAAAGAATAACTTGATACCACTAATAGTTTCCGAGTTACACATACCAGGGTGACCTGAAGCCAGCATTACTACATGTTTTTAACTGAAATTACCGAGCTCAAAATTTTGTTTTTTCGGCATATATTAGCACTAAATAAGCACTGAATTTCTCTGCAAAGAAGAATTTGATACCTCTAATAGTTTCCGAGTTCCACATACCAGGGTGACCTGAAGCCAGCATTACTACATGTTTTTGACTAAAATTACCGGGCACAACATTTTATTTTCGCGGCATATATCAGCACTAAATAAGCACTAAATTCCTGTCCAAAGAATAATTTGATACCACTAATTGTTTCCGAGTTTCACATGCCAGGGTAAACTGAAGCCAGCATTACTACAAGTTTTTCACTAAAATTAACGAGCACAAAATTTGATTTTTGCAACATATATTATCACTAAATAAGCACTAAATTTCTTTGCAAAGAAGAATTTGATACAACTAATAGTTTCCGAGTTTCACATACCAGGGTGACCTGAAGCCAGCATTACTAAATGTTTTTAATTACAATTACCGAGCACAAAATGGTATTTTTGCAGAATATATTATCACTAAATAAGCACTAAATTTCTATGCAAAGAAGAATTTGATACCTCTAATAGTTTCCGAGTTTCACATACCAGGGTGACCTGAAGCCAGCATTACTACATGTTTTTGACTACAATTACCGGGCACAACATTTTATTTTTGCGTCATATATCAGCACTAAATAAGCACTAAATTCCAGTGCAAAGAATAATTTGATACCACTAATAGTTTCCGAGTTTCACATACCAGGGTGACCTGAAGCCAACATCACTACGTGTTGTTGACTAAAATTACCGAGCACAAAATTTTATTTTTGCAGCATATATTATCACTAAATTAGCACTAAATTTCTATGCAAAGAAGAATTTCATACCACTAATTGTTTTTGAGTTTCGCATATCAGGGTGAGATGAAGCCAGCATTACTACATGTTTTTAACTAAAATTACCAGGCACAACATTTTATTTTTGCGGCATATATCAGCACTAAATAAGCACTAAATTCCTGTGCAAAAAATAATTTGATACCACTAATAGTTTCCAAGTTTCACATACCAGGGTGACTTGAAGCCAGCATTACTACGTGTTGTAGACTAAAATTACCAAGCACAACATTTTATTTTCGCAGCATATATTATGACTAAATTAGCACTAAATTGCTATGCAAAGAAGAATTTGATACCACTAATTGTTTTTGAGTTTCACATATCAGAGTTAGATGAAGCCAGCATTACTACATGCTTTTGACTAAAATTCCCGGGCACAACATTTTATTTTTGCGGCATATATTAGCACTAAATAAGCACTAAATTTCTATGCAAAGAAGAATTTGATACCACAAATTGTTTTTGAGTTTCACATATCAGGGTGAGATGAGGCCACCATTACTACATGTTTTTAACTGAAATTATGGAGCACAAAATTTTATTTTTGCGGCATATATTAGCACTAAATAAGCACTAAATTGCTGTGCAAAGAAGAATTTGATACCACTAATGATTTCCTAGTTTCACATACCAGGGTGAGCTGAACCCAGCATTACTACATGTTTTTGACTAAAATTACTGAGCACAAAATTTAATTTTCGCGTCATACATTAGCACTCAATAAGCAGTAGATTCCTGCGCAAAGAAATATTTGATACCACTAATAGTTTCCGAGTTTCATATACCTGGGTGACCTGAAGCCAGCATTACTACATGTTTTTGACTAAACTTACCGGGCACAACATTTTATTTTTGCGGCATATATCAGCACTAAATAAGCACTAAATTCCTGTGCAAAGAATAATTTGATACCACTAATTTTTTCCGAGTTTCACATACCAGGGTGAACTGAAGCCAGCATTACTACGTGTTGTTGACTAAAATTACCGAGCACAAAATTTTATTTTTGCAGCATATATTATCACTAAATTAGCACTAAATTTCTATGCAAAGAAGAATTTGATAACACTAATTGTTTTTGAGTTTCACATATCAGGGTGAGATGAAGCCAGCATTACTACATGTTTTTGACTAAAATTACCGGGCACAACATTTTATTTTTGCGGCATATATCAGCACTAAATAAGCACTAAATTCCTGTGCAAAGAAGAATTTGATACCACTAATATTTTCCGAGTTTCGCATACCAGGGTGACCGGAAACTAGAATTACTACATGTTTTTGACTAAAACAACTGGGCACAGAATTCAATTTTTGCGGCATATATCAGCACTAGATAAGCACTGAATTCCTATGCAAAGAAGAATTTGATACCACTAATAGTTTCCGAGTTTCACATACCAGGGTGACCAGAAGCCAGCATTACGAAATGTTTTTAATTACAATTACCGAGCACAAAATTGTCTTTTTCCAGCATATATTATCACTAAATAAGCAATAAATTTCTATGCAAAGAAGAATTTGACACCACTAATAGTTTCCGAGTTTCACATACCAGGGTGACCTGAAGCCAGCATTACGGCATGTTTTTGACTAAAATTACTGGGCACAACATTTTATTTTTGCGGCATATATCAGCACTAAACAAGAACTAAATTCCTGTGCAAAGAAGAATTTGATACCACTAATGGTTACCGATTTCAATATACCAGGGTGACCTGAAACTGGCATTACTACATGTTTTTGACCAAAATTACTGGGCACAAAATTTAAATTTTGCGGCATATATTAGCACTGAATAGGCACTAAATTCCTGTGCAAAGAAGAATTTGATACTACTAATAGTTTTCCAGTTTCACATACCAGGGCGACCTAAAGCTGGCATTACTACATGTTTTTGATCAAAATTACCAGGCAAAAAATTTAATTTTTGCGTCATATGTTAGCACTATATAAGCATCAAATTTTTGTGCAAAGAAGAATTTGATACCAGTAACAGTTTCCGAGTTTCACATACCATGGTGACCTGAAGCCAGAATTACTGCATGTTTTTGACTAAAATTACCGGGCACAGCATTTCATTTTTGCGGCATATATCAGCACTAAATAAGTACTTAATTCCTGTGCAAAGAAGAATTTGATACCACTAATAGATACCGAGTTTCACATACCAGGGTGACCTGAAGCCAGCATGATTGCATGTTTTTGACTAAAATTACCGGGCACAACATTTTATTTTCGCGGCATATATTAGCACTAAATAGGCGCTAAATTCCTGTGCAAAGAAAAATTGGATACGACTAATAGTTTTCGAGTTTCACTTACCAGGGTGACCTGTAGCTGGCATAACTACATGTTTTTGACTAAAATTACCGGGCACAACATTTAATTTTTGCGGCATATATTAGCACTAAATAAGCGCTCAATTCCTACGAAAAGAAAAATTTGATACCTCCAATAGTTTTCGAGTTTTACACACCAGGGTGACCTGAACCCAGCATTACTACATGTTTTGGCTAAAATTACAGGGCACAAAATTTAATATTTGCGGCATACGTTAGCACTATATAAGCAATAAATTCCTGTGCAAAAAAGAATTGGATGCCACTATTAGTTTTCGAGTTTCACTCACCAGGGTGACCTGAAGCAAGCATTAATACATGTTTTTGACTACAATTATCGGGCACAAAATTTAAGTCTTGCGACATATGTTAACACAATATGAGATCTAAATCCCTGTGCAATGAGGAATTTGATACCACTAATAGTTTTCGAGTTTCACATACCAGGGTAACCTGTAGCTTGCATGACTACATGTTTTCGATCAAAATTACCGGACAAAAAATTTAATTTTTGCGGCATATGTTAGCACTATCTAAGCACTAAATTTTTGTGCAAAGAAGAATTTGATATCACTGATAGATACCGAGTATCACATACCAGGGTGACCTAACACTGGCGTTACTACATGTTTTTGACCAAGATTACCGGGAACAAAATTTAATTTTTGCGGCATATATTAGCACTAAATAGGCGCTAAATTCTTGTGCGAAGAAGAATTTTATATCACTCATAGTTTTCGAGTTTCACATACCAGGGCGACCTGAAGCTGCCATTACTACATGTTTTGGCTAAAACTACCGGGCACAAAATTTAATATTTGCGGCATGCGTTAGCAATATATTAGCACTAAATTTCTGTGCAAAGGAGAATTTGATACGAATAATAGTTTTCGAGTTTACATACCAGGGTGACCTGGAGCTGGCATTACTACATTTTTTTGACCAAAATTACCGGACACAAAATTTAATTTCTGCGGCGTATGTTAGCACTATATAAGCAATAAATTCCTGTGCAAAGCAGAATCTGATACCACTAATAGTTTCCGAGTTTCACGTACCAGGGTGACCTGAAGCCAGCATGACTGCATATTTTTGAGTAAAATTACCGGGCACAACATTTTATTTTTGCGGCATATTTCAGCACTAAATAGGCACTAAATTCCTGTGCGAAGAAGAATTTTATACCACTAATAGTTTTCGAGTTTCACTTACCAGGGTGACCTGTAGCTGGCATAACTTCATGTTTTTAAATAACATTACCGGGCACAAAATTTAATTTTTGCAGCATATATTAGCACTAAATAAGCACTTCATTCCTGCGAAAGGAAAATTTGATAACCCTAATAGTTTTCGAGATTTACACACCAGGGTGACCTGAAGCTGGCTTTACTACATGCTTTTGACCAAAATTATGGGCACAAAATTTAATTTTTGCGGCATATGTTAGCACTATATAAGCACTAAATTTTTGTGCAAAGAAGAATTTGATACCACTAACTGTTTCCGAGTTTCACATACCATGGTGACCTGAAGCCAGCATTACTGCATGTTTTTGACTAAAATTACAGGGCACAACATTTCATTTTTGTGGCATATATCAGCACTAAATAAGTACTTAATTCCTGTGCAAAGAAGAATTTGATACCACTAATAGTTACCGAGTTTCACATACCAGGGTGACATGAAACTGGCATAACTACATGTTTTTCACCAAAATTACCGGGCACAAAATTTAATTTTTGCGGAATATATTAGCCATAAATAGGCAATAAATTCCTGTGCGAAGAAGAATTTTATACCACTCATAGTTTTCGAGTTTCACATACCAGAGCGACCTGAAGACAGCATTACTACATGTTTTTGACTAAAATTACAGGGCACAAAATTTAATATTCGCGGCATTTGTTAGCATTATATCAGAACTAAATTCCTGTGCAAAAAAGAATTGGATACCACTAATTGTTTCCGAGTTTCACTTACCAGAGTGACCTGTAGCTGGCATTACTACATGTTTTTGACCAAAATTACCCGGCACAAAATTTAATTTTTGCACCATATATTAGCACTAAATAAGCACTTAATTCCTGCGTAAAGAAAAATTTAATATCTCTAATAGTTTTCGAGATTCAGATACCAGGGTGACCTGAAGCTGGCATTACTACATGTTTTTGACCAAAATTATGGGCACAAAATTTAATTTTTGCGGCATATATTAGCACTAAATAAGCACTAAATTCCTGTGCAAAGAAGAATTTCGTACCGCTAATAGTTTTCGAGTTTCACATACCAGGGTGACATGGTGCTGGCATTACTACATGTTTTTGATCAAAATTACCAAGCACAAAATTTAATTTTTGCGGCATATGTCAGCACTATATAAGCACTAAATTCCTGTGCAAAGCAGAATTTGAAACCACTAATAGTTCTCGAGTTTCACATCCCTGGTAAAAATACCCGTTAGGAATCGCTAGAATCCTTTTAGAAGCCTCTAAGATTGCACTTCGAGTTTTAACCTATTAATGCCCAAAGTGACCAAAAATATTCGTCCCTGATGTAGATGATTCCGGAGAGTCAGGGGATGATGAGTCGGATAACGAAAGTCATATGGATGAATGTTCTGGAACTGAATCTGAAATTCCTTTTACGACTTGTTCATACGCTAAAAAACATGAAGAATACAATAATTCTCAAAGAAAAGTAGAGGAAAATCATGAATATGTTTGGCTGAGTGGAGAAAAAATTTACGAAAATGCTCTCGCGAATGAAATCTTGTTATCTGACTCAGACAAGAATGCAATTTCCAACAGATCTCATAACGAAATATTCGAGTTTTTTTTCTCTTCTGAGTTGAAAACCTAGCTGATAATAGCTACACAGGACAACAGGTTCGACCTATCATCAACAGATTTTGACACTTCCTTGGGTATCTTGATTCTTTCAACCTACAACAGGAGATTAGCACAACGAGACTACTGGTCGAAAGACCCATTTTTGAAATTTGATATAGTTTCTGAAGCTATGAGTCGTAACAAATTTGAACTCATCATGAAAAATATCAAATATTCAAAATTGGAAGATAGAAAGGATTCAGACAACGTTTGGCGCGTTCGAAAAATAATAGCAATCTTCAGGAAGAACATTATGAGATTTGGAATCTTTTTTACCGCCTTATCTATCGATGAGATGATGGTCAAATATTTTGGCAGATGCGTATTGAAGCAGTTCATAAAATCAAAATCAATACGATTCGGTATAAAGCTTTGGGCCTTATGTAGCGCCAGTGGGTATATGTTCAGTTTCGACATTTATTGCGGCAAGAATGAGAAGGTCGAAACGTTAGCTAAATGTGCTCTAGGAAGCAGAGTCGTTCTCAAAATGCTAGAGAATATGTTGAAAACCATCCCTCCTCGTAAACTCAAAGAATTTCATGTCTACTTCGACAACCTGTTCTGTTGTCCCGATTTATTAGTTCATTTGAGAAATGCTGGAATCGGCGCAACTGGAACAGTGAGAGAGAAAGAATAAACGTGAAAAATGTTTTAGAGAAGAAATCACCTAGGCGTACGCATGTAGTGCAACATGAGCAGAATAGTGGGATCAATTTCATCACAGTTCAGGATTCAAAACCAGTCTCGATCTTACCCACTGCTGCTGGCGTCACTCCTCTGAGTACAGTGAAGAGATTCGATGAAGAAGCTGAAGCAAAAAAGGAACTTCTATTCCTAAATGCATTCACCATGTATAACAAATTCATGGGTGGGGTAGATTTGAATGATCAGTATTGCAGTAGAGTTCTGCCCAGTTTTACATCGAAAAAATGGACGTGGGTCATTTTTATGAGGTTGATACAGGCAGCAATCACAAATGCAACTGTTCTATGGAACACTGTACAGCCTGATAAGAAACGTCCAATAAAAGAATTCGCTTTAGAAATAAGCAAACATTATTTGACGTCACGGGAATTGGTAAAGCATGTGAATTATGAATTGTATCCAACATGAACCTGAGTGATTCGAGTGTTTTATGATGAGATTCATGATTTCATTCCGAATGCCAGAAGTGGATCGGCATTGTCGGTACTGTCCGAAAAGT
>JAABKJ010012094.1:0-10597 GCA_011634705.1 Andricus grossulariae
ACGTTCAGGTCGCCCAAAAGAGGTCATCACGCCAGAAATCGTCGATAAAATCCATGGAATGATATTGGACGATAGGAAAATGAAAGTGCGTGAGTTGCCTGAGGCTGTAGGCATCTCAACTGAGCAAGTACATCACATTTGACATAAATATTTGGACATGAAAAAGCTATCCGCGGGATGGGTACCGCGAATGCTCACATTCGACCATAAGCGCAACGGTGTGCCCACTTCAAAGGAGTGTTTAGCGATGTTCAGCTGCAATCCGAACGAGTGTTTGCATCGTTTCCTAACCATGGACGAAACATGGATCCACCACAAGACACCAGAGACCAAGAAACAATGAAAAAGTGGAGTTCTCCGGGTGGGCATGCACCAAAGAAGGCCAAGGTGGGTCTGTCGGTCAACAAAGTCATGGCCACAGCTTTTTGGGGTGCGCACGGTATCATTCAAATCGATTACCTTCAGAAGGGTCAGACGATCAACGGCCAATATCATTTAGAGCTTTTGGACTGATTCGATATTGATTTGAAGCAAAAGCGACTGCATTTGTCGAAGAAAAAAGTGCTGTTCCATCAGGACAATTCAAGGGTTGCACACGTATGTAGTCACGATGGCGAAACTCCATGAATTGGGCTACCAACTGCTACCTCATCCAGCATATTCTCCAGATTTAGCCCCCTGCGACTATTTATTGTTTCCAAACCTGGAGAAAGGGCCGGGTGGTAAGAGATTTGGGTTGAATGAAGAGGTCATCCCCGAAACAAACGCCTATTTTTAGGGCCTTGAGAAAACCTATTATTTGGAAGGAATAAGAAAACTGCAAAAACGCTGCACTGAATGTATCGAGCTGAAAGGAGATTATGTTGAGAAGCAAAACGCTCATTTGCCGAAAAAAAATCTTTTAGTCGAAAAGTCACTGACTTATCAAACAGCCCTCGTATAATAGAATTATGATACAACGCTCCTTTGATATCATTCTTGAGAGATATGATGTATTTGAGTAAACATATAATTTCATCACTGTTTACTTACCTGCATAGTAATATTCCTCATTAAAAAATTTTAAGAACACGCTGCATACTCTTGGTTAATTTTTTTCTATTCTCAGCACTCATATTCTGTCTTTACCGCGTGTGGTATTGCAACCATAAAGAAGACAATGAATGTTGCTTGTTTCTCCATTATTCAATATTTTTCGAGAAAACAGACTTTAGGTAATCAGACTGTTTTCACGGACAAACTGATGTTTACATGCACAAAACTGATTTTTAGCTGTATAGCCCATGTATTTATTTTGATAATATGCTACTTATGTCAGCCGTATTAATTTTTTTCGACGATTGCATGCACAAGACTAGATGATTCCGAAAATTATCAATATATAATAATCAAAATGAACGACCCGGTACTCAACCCACGACTATAATACCAAAAGCTATTCCTTCAAATCAAAAATGTGAATATTGAATTCAACGACATATTTTTTTAATCTAATGAAGTATTCAATTGAAACATATTAAGCCAACATTTAATAATAAAATATGTATTTTTTTAGTTGAATGCATAGGCATTTATTTTAGTGAAACAGTTATTCGATTGAAAGAAATGTCTGTTTGGAATACTCTCTTTCGTATGCTAAATAGAAAAAAAGATTTTCCCCGCAAAATTAATAAATGTTTAATTTGTCAAAATTATTATTTGGTTAAAATAAGTCTTTATTTGTTACAGATAACTTAACTCTTATAATCGATTGAAACATATCCTTTAACTAAAGTAATAAATATTTATATAAACACAATATTTTATTCATCTAAAGGAATGCTTCATTGGTGTAAGTGCACGAACTCTTTGAATCAAAAAAAGCTATTTTTATCTTAATTAATATTCTTCTGAATTAAATGATTATTTCTTTGATTTAAATAAAACTAACGACTGGATCAAGGTATGGACAATCTAACTGATTCAAGTGCGTCCTGATCAAATCAATGAATCGAACTCATTGAATAGAATAAATATTTCTTTGAAGAACTAATCAGATTTCAACGTATCCAGACTATTTGAATGAAGAAAGTCATTTCCTTGAATGCACGAAATATTTATTTCAATCAAGAAAACGTAGCTAAAGAATTCGTTTCCTTAGATTAATATAGAATATAGAATTCAATATAGTATTCAATTCAGGCTAATTTTAAGAATTTAGGATTAATTCGTTGTTATGTATTTTTTGTTGCTTATGAGCTTGCCTCGACCTTTAAGCAACGGGGTAAAACAAGGGATTTTGTAATTCTAGTGCGCACAGATAACTGAGATTCGCTTGCTGAAGGAAGTCTACTCAAATCCCATAACAGGGCCCTCTACGCTACGGCACTGGAAGAGAAGCCAGACTAGTCAAGACTCCCGCGATAAGGTTGACTAGAGCTTTCTCATTACCGGAAATGCTTTGGATGTACTATGTAGATATGTTTTATTTAGTTACAGACTTTAATAAAGCCGCCCTGCATATTCTTCCGTTCTTGTGAAGCGGCTGAGAGCGAGTTGAGCGGAACATAACGGGCGAAACGACGCGCTCGACTACCGACAAGCCACGTTCTCTTTCGTTCAGCAGCCATCTTGCAGGGACGAAATGGTTGCGCGCTTTGTCATTTTGACTTCTTTTATCGTTAAAAAGTAAATTTCCTTAGCTGAAGTGAATAGCTAGTTGATGTAAGGTCTGCCTTTCTTCCCCGGAAAGCTTAGGATCCTCGTGTTCTTTTTTCAAGTGTTTGCTTTGGTTCTGCTTCGTTTTGAGTTTAATTGAACACGAGGACTCTATAGAGTCTCCATGGCTAACGGCTTCTGTATTCTTTTGCTTTTTTGAAAACTTAATTTGTGGCATGTATTGAAGTGTGGCCTATGTATTAAAATATCGTTTGCTATGGTCACGTTAACGGAGAATTCCTCGACGCCATCTTGGTCTTATGTTTTATTCATGATACAGACCTTTCAGCTTATTTCTGGGCAATAAATTGTACATTTTTTGTCACTGATCGTGGCCCTTGAAGTATCGGCTGAACGGTTCAGCACAGAGTGGTTTTAGTTTCTGAGTGTGCTAGGTGATCTACATTTGTTTATTAATTTGTATCAGAAAATAACAACGTAATTTGTTACGAACTTATGTTTTCGAATTGGCGTTTAGTTCAAACTTAACTTCGAGCTACCCCCGCCTCCTTGTGTTACCTTACTAACAATTCAGTCATGACCATGTGCTATCGCTGTATGTTATTCACTATTGAATCCCTCACCTCATGAAATGTATTTTCTTCTACAAGGTCTCGACTTATTGTCATACGCCTTGTAACTTCCGTTCAGTAATTTCCCCTTTTAATATTATTGATTAAATTATACACGCCACTTTTCGAAAAATATTGAGTTGATTTATTTTCGAGTAAGAGGTATTTTGCGACGATGAAATTTCCTAAGTAGGCTAACTCGTCTTGTCCACCGATTCTCGTTGAAGGGCTAAGGGTAGCCGGAGCAAAATTCCACGAGTGCTAAGTCCCTGCCTCGCGCGTATTACATGCTATTTTTCATAAAAGATGCACAGGTACTCAAATAAATCCCACAAAAAATGAATTTTAGATAATAGTGCTCCAAATTTACAATGAAGTCGAGGTGCGGACCCACATGGGGTGTTCAGAGGTCGAAGCCGCCTGGAAGCAGAAAAACCTATTTCAAGGAGAATTTTTCTAATTTTGCATTCACTCATCATCCACAATCGATAATGCATCCATATATTAAAATTCAAAAATGTACACCTATGTATTTTGCTTTATTATTTTCGGAGCTGAATTCACGTCATTTAGCTCTTTGCTTATTTTTACCATTTTTATTAACTAGTGAGAGTGGTGACAGATATGGTTAAGGTTACCAATAGTCATTCTCACTTTTGTTGTTTTTAATTGCCTTGTCTGAGCATGCTACTAAAAAACCTAAGTCATATTCTCGCGTCACTTGATTGTAAGGGAGCAGAAAAAGTTGCCAGGAAGGTGGCACAGCCGACCATACATCGATAATTCTCAATAATAAGTTTAATACCAAGTATATTAACACTGAAAAAATAATTTTTTGAACGAAGTACATACATGCATTTACAGTCCAAAGTCCGAGCATTGCCGCACCGAGCATTGCCGCCCCGAGCATTGCTGCTTCCCGATTTCTCGCTCGAGCGCTACCGCCACTTTAGCTTTGATCGCGACCGATGCATTTCACAGCTAAACATTCGAGCGTGAACGCGCCTAGAGTGGGGGGGGGGGTATGGCTTCTTGGAATTATACTCCCCAACAGCCCCGAAAACGGCAATGCTCGGTGTATGGACTGTACTTGAATCCTATTTCTTAGCAATCAGACAATATTCTTCCATAGAAGTAATATCCATTTAAATCAGAGATATATCTTTTGCTGATCTAAAGAAAAGTATTCTTTAGCTGTATTTTCTGGATTGAAATAAATATTTCGTACATTCAAGAAAATTAATTTCTTCAGTCAAAAGGTTTGAATTCGCTGAGCTCGGATTAGTTTTTTGAAGAAATATTTAGTTGATTCAATAAGTTCGATTCTTTAACTTAATCAGGACGCACTTGAATCCAATAATTTGTCCAATAATTAATATTCTTCAGATGAATAAAATATTGTGTTCATATAAATATTTATTTCTTTAGTTAAAGAACATGTTTCAATCGTTTTTGATCGAAAAAAATAATTCTTTTCGCATTTCTGGTCGATGTTTGAATACAGCTTAGAGTTCCCATGTTGCGGCAGCATCGTGGTCATCACTGTGGAGTTTACACTCGACGGACGCAAGTTCGATTTCTGCTAGAGATGGACTTTTCATAGAATTTTTCTGTTTTAGGTTCATCAAGATTTTAAATTATGTGAATTGTTTAAATGAAATATTTATAATAATAACAAGGTTAACTATAATTTCAGCTCAAGGAACCTAGTTGTACACTTAGGAAAATACACTTGCGCATGTTCGGGGTCAAAGAAATATTTATTTGAATCCGTAAAATATTTTTCGGCTTCCAATATTCCAGAATTGCACATAAGGAAATCAATTCTTGAGCCTACAAAACATATTCTTGACGTTAAAATACATTTATTTCCATCAATTCGGATTCCCTCACTTCAGAGATATATTCACTCCCATTTATGACGCATTCATTTTGGACAATGAGTTATTCATTTAGTTCAAAATGAATATTTTTGTATTCATTCAGTATGAAAGTGCATATATTTATTTGCCCCAATTAAATATTTCTTTGAAAATAATCAGGACTTTCACTTACATCAGCCAAGGAAAAATTCACCCAATACAAGTAGTTTTTTTAAAGTGTATAATCAATGTTTATTTCCCCACCACACATTTGAAATAGATTTTTAGAAAGTAAAAGTACTAACTCTCATTTTAGACTTGAGTTCAGCAAGATCAACTCCTTCTTCAGGTACAGGGACGTTGTAAAATTCTCCTTCTTCTTGAGTCAATAGTTTAAACCATCCACTGGCCGAAGCTTTAATAAGTTCAGATATACCAAAAGAAAGGGATCCCATAAAATCATTTCGCGATGTTCGATCCCAGTCCCATACTTCAATTAAAAGCCTTCGGTCTTTATCTTCTTGCCTTAGTTCACTAAAAATAAAGTTTTTTTTTACATAAGAGACATGTTGAAGAAGAGTTTCATAAAATGTTGATGTATTTGATTGAGTATTGCATATATCATATATGTCACTTGCGTGCTAAAGGCGAAGCTCATTGGGTCCGAACTTTAAAGTATTTACGGTTTACAAAGAGTTTAAATATAATAACTATTTCTCGAATTTATGATAAGTTTGTTGAAATGGCATACGTTTTAAACTGTATTTAAAAGACTCATGTCTATCCAACACATTTTTTTCTAATATATTTTAAATACTTATATAAATATATATTTTATCATTCATTATTTACTCTGACTTCTTAAGGTCACTTATTAACCTTTTAACAGCCAAGACATGATCACGTTAAATAAAAATTCAGGAATAATATATGGTCGTTTTCGGATCGATTTTTGCAAAAAAAATTTTTTTCATTTTTGTCATTTTCTCGGTTTCTATTGAGTATACGATAACTCATCCCCACCTTACGAGATGCAGAATAGTCCACTCCGATCTAATTGATGCATTTATTTTGCGGAATTCTGAGCTCGTTACCTGAAAATTAGGACAATCGAAAATAGTGAACGTTGCTCAGCTGCAACAGTGGCCGTTCAAGCATCTTCGTTTTCCGGCCACCCTGATATGATATCCTTGTCAGTAAATTCCTTTACCTTTTATTTATATTTCTTTTTTTTTGCAATTGCTTCCTTCTGACGACTATATTTTGAATTACAAATTTTTATTCGATAAAGGTTCATCTCTTTGGTTAAAAAACTAACTATTCTGTCGGTAATCCTTTTTTCGGTTAAAATATCAACTATTACATTTTTTTAAATAACCTGGTTATTATATTTTTCGTTGAAAATTCATCTGTTTCTGGGAAAATCAACTATCTACTTCAAAATTAATTTTTTTGGTTGATAATTCAGTTGTGTGGTTGAAAAGGCGACTGTTTTTTGATAATGTTCGGGATTCGACATTTAATCACACGACTGTGACTATAGTGTTGTGGTTTGATGTACGTTTGGTGTCATTATGGGACAGTTGATGTCAGGTGTTTTGTTCCTTACCTATACTGTCGTAGGATAATGTGTTAATGTGTTCAATCAAAATTGCGAACTCCACACATACACATACATCCAGACAATTCTTCAGAACATTGTATCAGACATGTTTTAATTGAAGAACGTTCAATTGAACGATTTTTTTTATTTTAGGCCTTTAACAGTCAGAAGCCACCCCCAAAAGAAAAGTTTCAGGAAACATGAACAGTCAAGCCCATTTAGGTGAAAATTGGTTCAAACAACGCGTGCCTTAAGTCATTATCTGCGACTTTAATATCCCTACAAAAAAAACACGTTACTCTCAATAATCCTTAATTGTGTCATTTATTCGAGAAAACGATAACTTTTCACGATTTACGGGGAAAAATTAAAAAAAAAAATTGAAAATTAGTTTTAAAATACTTGAAAGCCTTCGATTATCGAATAAAAAAAACTAACGTTGAAAGAATATAAAAAACTACCGTCTTTAGCATGAATTTCACATAAAACTGCTATTTCTCATTTTTTAGTGCATTTTCCGGACACAATACAAAGGAGTTATGAAGGCGAATATTCAGAATTATTGGTCAGTTAGACTCTCCCCTAGCGACTAACTAACGATCGGTTTCGCAATTGAGTCGAAATTTAGTCATGCCAAATTCATGTTTACAAGCACATATTGAAGCATTTGCTGCAAAGAAAATTATCACAGTTCTCAAGTTCGTCACAATAAGCATAAGTTATGTCATCACAAAACAATCCCAGTACGGGGTATCAAAATACAATCTTAGAACGGGGCATAACGATACGATCTTAGAACACGGCATCAAAACACAGGCCCAGCACGGGAAATCAAAGCACAGGCCCAGCACGGGGCATCACAACACAATCCCCGCACGGGTTATTGAAATATAATCCCAGCACGGGGTATCTCTGCACGGGGTATCTCTGCACGGCGTATTATATCTTAAACACAAGATCCAAATTCATCGCACATATATTCATCATATACGATGACATCCTCATTTGTCGCGAATTTATTTTCACCGAGACAAATTTTCAATTTTAGGAACAGCGACAGGAAAGAGCTCTGACAAACTTGTTGGCATTGGGGATTCAACTCCAAATGGGCACCGCAATTAATAACTGTGTTTTTGAAGAGCAAAGATTCCAGATCAAGCTTGTGCCTTAAACGGTCCACCTGTGTGGTCGCGTTTGTGTTCGGCGACGGTAATTAAATTTCATTTATTACGTCTTTTTAGATTTTTTTAGAGTAATTATCGGCAAAATAAATTTTTTCCATGCTGTTTATATGAACACATATTCATTCATGAACATATTCATTGAAATATAGATTATGGCGGAAAGGAGCGGATAGCAAATACGCTATCATTTTTAAGACCGATAGCCTACAAATTTTGATGAGGCTTCTCATAATGAAGAGGACAGAAAAGAAGTCGAGGAGCATATTCCAGATGATAAAGATGCCGATGAAGACATTGATTTCGATAAACGTCATTTTCATATTTTTTCTCACATTTCAGTTTCATTCATTATATGCATGAATCACTGAAAAATTACCCTATTTTCAAGTGTACAAATAAATATACTTTCTAGAACTGGAACACATAACAGTATATTTTTCTGATAGGTCCTTATATGATTATTGAAAGTCTAGAGTACAGTTTCTTAATATTTATTTTTTGTAAAATTATAAATTTGTCAAGAAAATTGATATTTTCTCAAGTTCTTGTTTATATTTAGATAATCGTTTCTAAAAAGTTACATATTTAATTCTAAAAATAATTGGAGCTTTTAGTAGAAGTTACAAGGAAAAACTTTCTTTAGATTCTTTTACGCTTCGAAGATAAAAAAAAGAACAATTGAATATAAACGACCCACATGTGTGACGAAAGCAGCAAAAAAACCTATGTGACGGAGCGATATAACCACGTCTCACGACCGTGAGATAGGTGATTACAGTCTGTGACGGACTCAATACGAAGATACGACGAAAGTTTCGTGCACCATCAGAACACGGAGCGACCCAAGGACGACCGCCTTCTGCATTTCCTTCTGCTATTGACCAATGAAGGCTTTGCACATCCAAGAGCGCCAATAATCAGGACGATTAGCCTAACAGAATATTCCGGGTTTAACCGTCGCAACTCCCTTATAAGGTCTTCATACCTCTTTTTCTTTTCATTCTCATTGGCTATGATTTTTTTGTTGGTTGTTGCCGAAAGTTCGATAACGAACATGATTCGTTTCTCAAAGTCAAGGAGAACTATGTCAGGCCTTGAGTGCGCAACAAAAACAATTGTCGAGAATATGAAGTTCTAGTATACGCGGCCCTTTTCATTCTCGACAATTGACTCCATTTCCCTAGGAACATTTAGCGGAGCGGTATTAGTGCTAATGTCGTAAGAATGACAGAGATGGTAATAAACTACTCTTAGTGTCGCATTGTGCTTGTGGATGTAGGTTGCTTCCGCATGAGTTCGACAACTAGAGACAATGTCTCCTAGATGTTCGAGGTGTGCATGACACGCTCTGCAGCTATCATGGAAATGTCTTAGCTCAAAATGTGGCGACCGTATGCTGAAGATGAAATGAGACCGCCTTGAAATTACAAAATAAAACCCATTGTGCCAGTTTCAAACCAAGTAATTGATGAAAAGTCAAAGTTAGCTCATACGACATCATCTGATCCTCTAGATTTCTGTGGAAGATAACGTGCGTTCTCTTGTCGAAAGTTTTTCTCCTGTGCCTTTTTATTCTGGGCTTTCAGGAGTGAGTACTCGAGATGGATAAGATTCGATGTATTTTGCTCACCCCTGATATTGAAGTCAAGGTTGAGTGTTTCAGCAGCCTCCTCCGCTGCTTTGTGCAGAAACGCTCCTTTGACCACTGCTTCATGCTTCCTGACCATTTCAAGAAGAGGGTCTCGGCCATATGCGACTATATTTTCTGAACTGAGAATAATCCTGTTGTGAAGACATTCAATATTCAGCATTCTGCGCGAATATTCAGTAGTCGCGAAAAAGAAGATTTGAGGTGCATGCTTTTGTTTCTGTGCATAACCTTTCGCGTCCCGATATTAAGGGACCTGAGCTCTTCCTTTGTCCATGGAACTACTCCAAATGAATAGAGTACAACCGGCATGACAAGGATGTCCGTTGCAGATATTTTGTTCCTCGACGAAAGTTCAGAAGACCAAATCTGTCGGAAGAGACGTTTGTATCCGCTTCGGAGAGTATCCTTTATAGATGTCACGTACTGAATGCGAATCTGTGGCACGCCCAGAAATGTATAGGTCTCTCTAGCGCCAAAGTGTCGTATAGCGCTTCTGTCGATAAGCTCATGGTCTTGGGGGGGTACCAGTATAGCTTCCTGAGAGTATTCCTTGACCATCCTCACAGCTTGTTATGATTGCTTTTTATTTTAAGCATAGATCTTAAGATCATGCGTGTAAAATAAATGAGTGGCCTTATGTTTTCGATTTCCAGGTTTGCCGCAAAAGTACCCTTCGGAATGGCGCAGTGTGAGAGATAGTGGCAATAATGTGAGGCAAAAGAGAAGCGGGCTCATGGTGTCCTGAAAGACACCTCTCTGAAAGGTGACGTTGTTAGTTGTCACACGATGTTTTCCAGATGAGATAGTGAATCTGGTTTTCCAAAGCGGCATCAATCTCTCTATGCACCTCAGGATGTGCTAATAAACCTTCGAGCTTTCCAATAGACAGATGATAAGTCTATGAGAGCTTGAATCGAAAGCTTTGCGTAGTCAATTCAGGTCATCGATAGATAACGCTGATAGAATGCTGCGTCTTTACAGACACATCTATCGATGAGCAGGTTCTCCCGACATCCTGCTACGCCTTT
>JAABKJ010012095.1:0-10597 GCA_011634705.1 Andricus grossulariae
TTACACGCTGCGACTGAATTTTCCCTTCTGAACGTAAATTTCGTACGAGGGAATGTGTAATTTTGTTTGTATCTAGTATGTAATATTACACTGCTGTTCGAGGGTCCTTTTATTTACATCGCTAAAGGTTGTAATTTTACACACTCTTGTAAAATCACACAATGAGTAGTGTGAAATTTACCATGGTGCAATATGTGATTTTCCGAAACTTTGTAATTTTACACAAATCTTTTTTTACAGTGTACAATGAGAAATATGTATACAAGAATTGACAAAATTACTTCATTCCGAACTTGTATGCATTTAAAAAACTGGACGCAATCCTTTTCCATCAACGTGACATTGTTTTGAAAAAATATTGTAATATTTTTTGAAAAGAATCGCGTCCAGATTTAAAAAAATGCTATTTCTCGCTTTAGCTACGACTGAGAACTTATGACAGGAAGAAAGTGACATGTGTTGGTGTTCACCGGTTATACGTGCTTCACCAAGCCTTTCTAAATTGAGGGAAAAAACTGAAGGCCGAGTAAACCATGAAGCAATTCGCTATCAACATGTGGCTCCCGATTCAAAATTTCTTTCCTATAAAGTCTTAATTCTCAAAACTGACCGCTGGCTCGAAAGGGGTGAGACGGAATAAAAATAGAAATGTGGGTGTGAGAAATGTAAATTTTAATATTCATGTGCAAGTTTTAAATTCTCAGAATATCATTGGTACTTTTATGAATATTTTCTACTACAAAATAGAATTTTCAAACAAAAATGCAGTAGTCACATTTTCATTTCAAAAAATTTCGTTCCATTTTCAACTAAAAAATAAAAAAATGAATGAAATGAAAATGAAAAGAGATAAATTTTCAATCAAAAAGTAGAAAATTATATTTTCAGTAGAAAAACGACTTTTCATCAAAATAATCAAATTGGGAAGCAGTTAGTTGACTTTTTAACTCTAAAATATAAATTTTCAACTAAAAATGGAAGTTACATTTTCAGTAAAAAAACGAATTTTCATAAAAATACATGAGTATTTAAACAAATAGTTGAATTTTCAGTAGGAAAAAGTGAATTTTCATCAAAATACATGATTATTTGAACAAATAGTTGAATTTTCAGTAAAAAAGTGAATTTTCATCAAAATACATGAATTTTTAACTCGCAAAGACAAATTTTCAACTAAAAATGAAAAAATTAAATTTCTAGTAAAAAAAAAACGAATTTCCATTCAAATTCATGAATTTTTAGACAAGTAGTAAAATTTTCGTCCAAAAAAGGGAATTTTCATCAAAATACATGAATTTTTAAGCAAATAGTTGAATTTTTAACTCGAAAAGATAAATTTTCAACTAAAAATGGAAAAGTTTAATTTTTAGTAGAAAACATTTTTAACCAAAAATGGAAACATTTATTTTTCAACCCAGAAACACGAATTTTCATCCAAATACATGCATTTTTAAACAAGTAGATGAATTTTCAACTCAAGAAGATACATTTATAACCAAAACTTGAAAAGTTAAATTTCCACAAAGAAGAACAAACGAATATTCATGAAAATACATGAATTTTCAAAGAAATAGTTAAATTTTCAACTCAAAAAGATACTATTTACATATATTTTGAAGAAATATTGTAATAGTGTTTAAAATGAATCGCGTTCAGCTTTAAAAAAATGCTATTTCTCGCTTTAGCTACGACTGAGAATTTATAATAGGAAGAAAGTGACACGTGTTGGTGTTCACTGGTTATACCTGCTTCACCAAGCCTTTCTAAATTGAGGGAAAAAACTGAAGGCCGAGTAAACCATGAAGCAATTGGCTACCAACATGTGGTTCCCGATTCAAAATTTCTTTCTAATAGTCATAAATCCTCACAAGTGACCGTTGGCTCGAAACGGGTGAGCGGGATTGAAAATAAAAATGCAAAAATTAAATTTCCAGTAAAAAACAAATTTTCGTCAAAATACATGAATTTTCAAACCAATAGTTAAATTTTCAGCTCAAACAGATACATTTAAACTAAAAATGGAAAAATTAAATTTCAAGTAAAAAAGTGGATTTTCATCAAAATACATGAATTTTTGAAGAAATAGTTGAATTTTTAACGAAAAAGATCAATTTTCATCTAAAAATAGAAAAGTTAACTTTTTAGTGAAAAAAATGAATTTCCAACAAAACAGTCAAATAGGGAAGCAAATATTCGAATTTTCAAATATAAAATATAAATTTTCAACCGAAAACGGAAAAATTAAATTTTCAAGTAAAAAAAAAACGAATTTTCATCTAAATACATGAATGAGATCTTTTTTCTGAATAAAATTTAATTAAAAAGGTTTTTAATTTTCAACTCAAAAAGATAAATTTTCATCTAAAAATAGAAAAGTTAACTTTTCAGTGAAAAAAAAAACGAATTTCCAAGAAAATAGTCAAATAGAGAAGCAAATAGTTGAAATTTCAACTCAAAAAAATAAATTTAAAAAAAAAATAAAAAAATGTCATCAAAATGAATGAATTTTCAACACGAAAAGATAAGTTTTCGACCAAAAATGGAAAAATTAAATTTCAAGTAAAAAAAAAACGAATTTTCATCAAAATATATGAGTTTTTAAACAAATAGTTTTTTAAAAAAAATAGAAAAGTTAACTGTTTAGTGAAAAATACTAATTTCTAACAAAATAGTCAAATAGGGAAGCAAGTAGTTGAAATTTCGACTCAAAAAGATACATTTTCAAACGAAAATGAAAAAATTAAATTTTCAGTAAAAATAATGGATTTTTAAACAAATAGTTCAATTTCCCGTAAAAAAGCGGACATTTCATAGAAATACTTGAATTTTCAAACAAATAGTTGAATTTTCAACTATTTATACGTGCTTCACCAAGCCTTTCTAAATTGAGGGAAAAAACTGAGGGCCGAGTAAACCATAAAGCAATTGGCTACCAACATGTGGTTCCCGATTTAAAATTTCATTTGCATAAAGTCATGAATTCTCAAAAGTGACCCTTGGCTCGAAATCGATCGCGGAAAACGTCACTTGTTTGTGGTGTATGCATAAAAGCACAAGACGACCGCAGCAATCGTCATTTGTTTTTATGGATATGCCACAAACAAATGCCAATTGCTGCGATCTTCTTCTGTTTGTATGCATACGTCACAAACAAATGATAATTGCTGCGATCGTTTTCTGTTTTTATGCATACGCCACAAACAAATGATGGTTCCTGTAATCGTTTTTGTTTGTCTCCATTACACAGCGTAACAAAATTGAACGTTATATCATAAGGTTTAGTCAGCTATAAATAAAATTCAGAATTAATTTGGAAAAGAAATACACGATACTTTGAATTTTGGGACATCAGAGTTTGTGACGGCTTCAAGCTCGACTGAAACCGCCATTCTTACCCCGTGCGTCTTTGATCAACTATATCTATGCTTACCGAACGATAAAGAGTCGTAACTAGAGTTGTTTAAGTCGCGACCCCCAGCATTTCTATGTCCTAAAGCAAAACGCAATTTGTTGTTTTCTAATTCCGCATACGTAATTGTGGCGAATTAATAGTTATGTATTATGCGCTGTTTCTATACACTTGCATCGATTCTTTCATAATTTTTGAAACATTATGCAACTTTGTGCTAAGGTACCTTTAAAATCATTTTGTAGAACATTTGATTTTGTGACTTCCATACCCGAGGCTGTCACAAAAAACCGAAGATCAGTGTAAATGGTTATATTTACAAAGTGGCTCGAAATGACTGCATGGGGTAATGTCGTGTTCATCATTTTTATTTTTTTGAACCATATTCCACCACACAAAGAAAATCATAAAAAATCTGAGTTGTAGTACACAACGCAAAAAGTTTTTCTTGGAAAAATGAAATTGTTATCTCTAAAACAATATACGGAAAAAAATTTCAAAATTGTAAAACATTTTTCTAATGCTTATTTTTTGTTCGATAAATTCATCTTTTTTTTTATTCTCCAGAGTGGTCTTGAAAACATATATTTTTTTTATTGAAATCGGTCGAGCCGTTTTCGAGAAAAATCACTTTTTTGATTTTGCTTTCCCCCTTCATATCTCCCACAAAAATGGGATTGTGAAGTTGAAACTTGGTGAAGTTTTATACCACATGGAAGCGAACTTATGACATTAATTTCAGCTTCATACGCGCGGGGCTGATTTCACATGCTTATTCCGCTATGCCCTTTGTCCTCAAAGGCTGCCTTGAATATCAGGGCAAAACCCATAGCGGAACTAGAGACGCAACGGAGACAAAGAGCCATCCACAGCGAGCACCCTAAAACGTTAGATCAACATGAAGGGGATAGTGTGGCATCCAATATTAGACTGGAAAGGGGCGTCCTGTTTCCAGAAATGGAATGATTCGTCATTGCGATTAAGGAGAGGGTTGTCAGCGCCACAAATTGTCGCAAGCACTTCTCACATACAGACGTGGTTGACCAGTGCCTATTATGTAGACATATCAACAAATACATCGAGCACATTATTGACGATTGTCGCGTAATGGTGCAGACAGAATACACGCACAGACATAATAATGTGGCGGCAGTATAGAGTAAAAACTTGTCCTAAACCTAGGACTTTTGACGGGATAGATGCCAGGCGAATTATTATATCCGAGTCAATTGAACCGATATCGTGATGCGAGAGAAAAAAGGTGAAAGAGTCTACATCATCGACATTTCTCATCAACTTAACCGGAATATGCAGAAAACCTATGCAACCTAGGTCCATACGCATAGCGAGCTAAAGCATGAAGTGAAGACAATATGTAGGGACGTGAAACACGCATCTATTCATCCCATTGTGCTTTTGGATACAGGCAATTTACACGCCAGATGCACTGAAGATCTTGAATATTCAGAAGTCAGTAGGGTATTGGCAGCAGCTCAGAACCCGGTTTTATTAGACATCTGTCGTATTGTAAGAAGCTTTATAGACCATTAGGAACCAAGCTACTCAAACCTATGGAGTGACAGATAGTAGCTCTAAGAAAGCATTCTGAGGCGACTGTTGTCACCTCCAACGCCAGCGGCCGCTGTGTAAAAACAACAGCGGTAAAAGACGAACTGCAAACTACACCATGCTCCTAATTTTGTACCTACAACATCATCGAAAATAATTTTATACATCGTATTAAATTAACTAATTACATCCTCATCTCATCAATCACTTGACTTAGTCCGTGGCTATGATGAAAACCCGTGTTTTTTTTTAACCTGAGAACAAGTTAAAAAAATATATTAATTTTTACCGAAGGTGTTCTCGCGTTGTCGTCGCTGTAGGGCTTGAGCTTTCCTCTCATGAATTTAACGGCTCTGTTGGCTGTAGCATTGCAACTGATGGGATTTCCCATGCCAGACAGACAGAGAATGAAGAAGAAAGTGACTAAGAGACAATTAAGGATTCAATTATTAAGATCCTTGGTGGCTCAGGTGGTTAGGCCCTCGGACTTTGCGTTAGAGGTCCGGGGTTCGATCCATTAAGCAGTTTTCTTTGGAAATTTTTGTATATGCTTTTACCGAGCATTTGGTAGTTTGAATGCCATCTCAAGCTGTAGGTCTCCCTATCATTAACTTAGCTGCAACCCAGTCCGTAAACGGTGGAGTTAAAAACCAGGCTTCGCCCAATATGTCAAATTAGGCTTACTCCTCTTGTTAGATCACTTGATTGGATGACAAAAATGTGTCCATGACTGGTGATATATACCGGAACAGACCCATGCAAATTATTCAAAATCCAACTCTAACAAAAATGCCTTCGAAATATTGGGCCGTAACCATCTTAAGCCTGAGAGTAGAGATGCATTGGGGCAAGAAAAGATAAGAAAACATCAATTTCGGGAATCATTCCGATGAACAACGTCGAGAAGTTGGTCCGTATTATGTAATTTTATTTGGAAATATTGGCAAACAAGCAAGATCGAGCAAGAGTTTTGAATATTCACCTTAAAATTAATATCTGGATGTTATCGTTATCTATTATCGTTAGAACCCGTATTACACAAAAACTATTTTAAACTCAATTTAGATTTTAACGGTATAACTGCTTTACAAACACAGGAATACCTTTAATATTACAGAATTTTCCATAATACTAACCTTTCTGCCAGCTCCTTAAGGGCTAGCGTTACGAAACATTCCATAATACTATCCCTAGCGCTATTGCTGACCAGCTGGTTTTACGGAAAGTTTCGTAATACTAGTCAGTACTAAAACATTAACTAAATCTATAATTCAATAAAGGCAGAACAAACGCTGAATTCTATATTGTTTGATTTCAGTAGCAGTTTTCTCTCTTTTTAGATCTAAATTTAGAATTTAAGTCTCTATTTTGTCCAGAAGTAAGTTGATTTCTACAACGACTGACAGAACGGTAACGTGCTTGTCTCCAGCAACAAGTTTTGAAAGTATTCTGAAGTAACGTAGTCAAATATGATCTGGTTGACACATCTATATTCGGAGATAACATCGTTTCACCTACAGTCACACAGCAGCATTTCAGCTTTTCCCGCAATTGCTCAGATCTTTTTATTTTTGTGAAGAGTTTTCGATGTTGCAGTATCACTTTGCATTCTACACCAGCTGTATCATCCACACTAGAATGATCAATTAATTCTTTTAATTATATCAATTGTTCGATTTTTTGAAATATTTATGAAATAAATAATCTCACATATTTAGTCAAATTAAGTTTAAATAGTCCTACTGTTAATTCTTAGCGTGTTTTTTTTCAAAATGTTATGCCTCTTTCAATTGAAAAAATGTGTTATTCGGAATTGTAGATCAGGCAAAAAGGCAAAATATTTATGCCCGAATCCATTTTAAATCAGGTAATTTTTATGCTTTAAATCACCGAATCTCTCAGCGACGAAATGTGTTGTTTTTAAGGGGAAATTAGGCGACACATATTTTTTCAATTCGAGAAATAAAATCACGAAGTTACGTATTTTTTAACTTAGACTTCTATTTTAAGTAATCACCCATTTTTTCATAAACTTCTATAGTTTTTGGCCATACTCAGACATTCCAACCTTTTTTCGGATTCTGAAGAATTTTACTGGCCACACTGAGAAAAACGGATCCATTTTTCTCAGTGCATTTTCGAAATTATTTTCATGTTTATAAAATTCGAAGAAAAAATAAAGAAGATTTTCTGTTACATCCCACCTTTTTAATTTTTCGAATATTTCTTAAAGTTTCTGCTTTATGCAAAAGGCGTCCTATCAGTTTTATGTCAGCTAAACCATTTTTGAGGCCGGGAGAATTTTCGGTCTTAAAAATAAATTTTCTATTTTTTCTCGTAAACAATGCAAGATATCACAAAAGAGGAGAAAATATGTTTTTCAGAACTTTTCTAGGTATGCAAACTTCAATCCTAACATGTTTTCGTATCTTTCGTTGTTTCCGAGAAGACTGTGAAAATTTGATTTTTTTACAAAAAAAAAAAATACTCCTGACCACAAAAATCGGTTAGCCAGCATAAAGTCACAAGATGTCTTCAATTTTGAACGTTCTTTAAATTTTTCGATGAATTTTGAAGATGGCTTTGATCTTATACAATTTTTTGAAGATTGACTGAAAGATTGACTGAAAATTTATCTATAAGATGATCCCAGGAACTTTGAAAAACGTAAAATATGTTTATAATTCACGGAAGAAATTATTAGTGAAACAGTTCTATTAAATTGCTTTAATCAAATGTATTTGAAGCATTTGTAATTTTTATTGTAATATAAGAAATTGCCTATTAAAAAATTATGCAATAAACCTTTGATTTTTCGGATTTTGATGATGCCAATAATAGTCCATAAATATCCTTGTACACTTCTTTATGATGACTTTTCAAATCTCTCATGAAACCGCTAGTATTCGCATATTTCCTTTTGATTATTTGCTTCATATATTTTGATTTTATGCACAATTTACATGTCGCATATTTTTATTTTTGAGCATCAATTCCATATTCAAATATATTTGTTAGTTTTCCTGCTCTCTCAGTCTTACTTTTTTTACAATGTTCAAAGCTAATATGTTATAAATTAAGGGGTTAGTTTTGTAAATTAAATTTTGTTTAATTCATTTAATATACATGTAAAATAATTACGTTGATGTCCTTGAAGCTTCCGATGGTCTTTTCGGGCCTTCTTGTTTTTCTTCATTTGATTCTATTTCCATATTTTTTAAATTCTGTTTCATTATTCATGAAAGTTTCGCTAAATATCAAACTCTAAACGTCATCGAGAAAATTGCTTGATCTTGCTTGCATATTCAAGTCGGGATGGGACGAAATTCAGGAAATAAAAAACCGAAAGTTCTTGCTGACAAAAATATCTCTAACATATCCACCACCAATCTCAAAACAAAATAATGAGAAAACAGAAGCATCACTACGAACCAGCTTCCTGCTAAAACAGAAACAACTTCATGCTGCAAATGGAATGTATATAAACTGCAAACACTTGTAGATTATCATTAACCTAGTCATATTTCCAGATATTTATAATTTTTCGCCTGGGTATTATTAATGAAGTTAAAAAAGTCATAAATATCTTAGTTGTTATTTGAAATTGGATTAATAAACTGAAGTCTTTTGTGCGAAAAAATATTTTCTATTTCAGACAAAAGATTCACCGAGCAAGCTCATAAAGACTTGAGTGTAAAAAAGCACTCACGTTCGCTGACGCAAGTAGTAAAACTTATCTTAAACTGTAAAATACAACTACAGAATGAATTACTTTTTAGAGACGAACGTAGCTTTATGTTTAAAATAGATAAACAGTTACTCCAACTTTTAAACTAGAAATAAGAAACATCCTTTTTGTTGGACATTGGAATATCATCTTGAAAAATTTTAATCATCTACGAAAAAAAAATTTCAAAAATCATAAAATCCGTTTTCGATTAGAAGTTTTTTCAGTTCTTTTTTTAACAAACTTCTAGCAAGAAAACTTTGTCTTTCGCTCAGAATATTTACAAATCAGTTTACCTAGAAACTTGTCAATACGGTTTTATTTACTTTTTTTATTTTCGTCTTATTCTCGTGAATTAAAATTTTATGTTTTCTTTTTAAGCCATTTACATCGCATATTATATTTATTTATCTGAACTAACTTCAATAAAAAAAAACCGTGATATTAATACTTGTCTAGTAAGATAATTGACAACTTTACACTGCTTCCTGCTACAATAAACTAAGTTCACCAATTTCTATGTTAATATCACCCGACTTGACATATTAGCCGCGAGGCTTGCACTAAAATGTGGATGTTCTCCTCCTAGTGCATTTTGAGTAATGTATAATATATTAGTATAGTACTAGTAAATTTACACCCAATATACATGGACGCATTACCTAATCTGCCGATATTAGGTAATATAAGCGCATCATAATCGTTAATGTATGATATCCATTCGAAAACGAAATTAAATACTATGTATTGCATTTAACGAAAAATCTGAGACTCCTAAGATAAAAAATATAAACTGTTCAAGAACAATTATTAAACTAATTTGTAAATATGTAATTTTTATTATTTTTGAAATTACATCAGCAAGAATTAATAATTTTGAATGAAAGTCTTTAAAATTCTATAATTTGAAATTCAAGGTGTTTGAAATAAAAACAATTTTGAACAAAAGCTCTCGAAACTGAACAATTTCAAACTAAAATTTAAAAAAATTGACAAATTTTCACAAGTTCAAATAAATTGAAACTGATTGAATGAATTTTACGGAAATCATAACATAAATTCATCGTCATTTTCGCACTTCAAAATAGAAAAATTTTCAACCATAAACCTTTAAAATTGCATTATTCGAAAAAAGCGTTCAGAATGAATAGTTAGTTCACACGGGAACCATTGAAAATAAAAAAATGTCTACTCCGGAACGTGAAAATATTATTCAATTACTGAAGTATCAATTTCAAATAGTTTAATTTTTATCTATTTGGATTTCAAGCAACATATTTTTACGTTTTTAATTTCACGTCGTTTAATTTTTAACACTTCTCTGAGAATTATAAATTTTTCTTAAAATTCAAACTGATATTTTCAAATTCCAAATGATTTATTTTTTTAGGCTTTGTGTAGTCGACCCGAAACATTGAGAGCGTGGGAGAAGGGAATGGACTAATCGTCCCGAAAATTCGAGGCGATTGGCCATGCTCATCAAAAATATTTCACTACTCATGCCGAATTTCGAAGTGAAGAGATTTTCAAATTGCACAATTTTAAGCCTTTCAATTCGAAACTTTTTTTTCAGTTTCAAATGTTTAATGTTTTCAAACATTTTTCAATAAAAAAGAATTCAACAGTTAATGCCTAGTTCTGAAATGTTCTCATTTTAAAGGCTTGAACTTGAGAAATCATTCTCCTAATTTTGTATTGTTTCGAATTTATTTTGTAGGTAATAAAAATAAATAGATTTTTGTTCTGAAAAATGAAATTCCTGTTGAAAAAGAATCACCATCATTTTCACCATTCAAAATGGGACAATGTCAAATCTTGAAATTTAAGAATCTTAAATTAGATTAAAATCAAATTCAAAATCTCATTTAACGTCCAACACTCAAGTCAATGTA
>JAABKJ010012096.1:0-10597 GCA_011634705.1 Andricus grossulariae
AAAAATATGAGCCAACTGTGTTATTCGGACACCGGATTCGGATTAAGCGATCCCAAAAACATATTGATATGCTGGTTGAGTCCAACAAGAAAGAAGATTTTTTTTTTGCAAAAATATACAAGAAAGATCGCTGTTTTCGTCGATTTTACGTCTATTTTTGCGTTTTTCGGAAAAATATGAGCCAACTGTGTTATTCGGACACCGGATTCGGATTAAGCGATCCCAAAAACATATTGATATGCTGGTTAAGTCCAACAAGAAAGAAGATCTTTTTTTTTGTGCAAAAATATACAAAAAAAAAATCGCTGTTTTCGTCGATTTACGTCTATTTTTGCGTTTTTCGGAAAAAATTGAGCTAACTAGGTTATTTGGTCACCGGATTCGGATTCAGCGACCACAAAAACATATAGATATGCTAGTTAAGTCCACCGGTCATGAAAAAACATTGTTTTTTTGTAAAAATATACATGAAAAATAGCCGTTTTCGTCGATTTTACATCTATTTTTGCGTTTTTCGGAAAAATACGAGCTAACTTCAGCATTTGGACCCCGTATTCGGATTCGGCGACCCCAAAGACATATAGATATGCCAGTTATTTATCATATCGTAGATTTAAAAAATTATGGATATATATTCAGCAATAGTATTATAGATGACCACCAAAGTGAAAACAAAAGTATAAATCATCTTCTTTTTTCAAGTATATGAAAAACTGATTAAAGTACTAATGAAGAATTTAGCTCACACTGCAACTAATGATTATTCAAATGCTTTATTATCATTGAGGTCAAGTTTCTCTTTTCAAAATCCATCACGTGAAACACGCTTGTACATTTTTAGGCATATCTCGGGAACGCACACAGCCTTTTTGAAGTATGCTGGTCATAAATTAAAGATAAGATTTCAAGGATTACGTCTTATAAATTTCAGATTTTTGCTACAACTTACAAGGCCGTGACACATGTTAAAGTCGAGGTGCAAAATTCAAGTAATTCTTGATTTTTTTAAAACTCATCTCGTGATATATCTTTCTCAAAATTCTAGAAATATCTCTACTAGAGCTGATTTCATTTGAACCATATTTCATCAGATCTCGTTGTTTTAGTTGCGTGAAAATACTTTTCAAAAAATTAAGGATTTCAATTTATAAAGAAAACATTCGAGATACGGAAAAAAGTACAAGAAAGGAATTATAGCTTTTTACAAGATATTAATATTAACATATTGCTACAGAGAAAATTATTTCGCTGCATGCAAAATCTAGGGGATGGAATGGGTATTTTTCTTCAAGTTTAATTGAAGTGTGCATATGATTAATAAAGATAATCGAAAAACAAGCTTCTTGAAGCTTTTTTCAACATGTAATGATTATATAACATATCCAATATTTTTCATTTTGTGGTTTATATAACTCTATATTTTGTTATCCTGAGATATTTACATTTTATAAATAAGTCAAATATATATATATATATATATATATATATAACCCCCCTGCCGAGCGAAAAGGGGGAAAGGTATTGAAACCTTATAAGGGAGCTGCAACGTTTGTACCCAGAATATTCATTTGAAATAGTTGTCCTTGTGATTGGTACTCCTGTTGGTTCGAAGCCATGACTGGCTCGTAACCTCGAAGCTACACCTGCATGCAAAATATGCCGAGGCACTTGCGAGATGAATTCAGAGAGCAGTTATTTTTCTGTCGCTCCGTGTCCTCAAGACACACAAGCGTTTTGCTGCCCCGTCATTGTAATATATTTAACATATAAAAAATATTAACTGTGTTAATGATGAAAGATGAAAGCCTCCAAAACCATAACACATTGACTCTTTATTGTAATTATCAGTTACATAAAGCGTCTTGATTCGGCTTCAGATCACAAACAATATTTTTCAGTTTTACTTTTTTTTTTGAATAATGGTATAGAGGATTGTTCATACGAGGGTTTGAATGCTCTACGTTAAATTTTAAATATATTGGGCGGCGGGAACCTACTGGAGTTACTTTGACTTCTTCTTTGGTCAATAGGGTAACCGTGCCGCTGCCCATGTTTATTTTTGCCCGTTCTCTACTACGATTTTTATTTGTATCACAAGTATAAATTCCGGCCAGAACATCAGAATTCGTCAATATTGCAAAGGCCTCACCATCGGATGTTGATAAAACAATTTGTTCTTGTGTTGCTACAAGCTCATACATATTCTTTTCTATTCTCACTTCAATTGGTTTATTGGCAGGAAAAGCGTATTTTCGAAGTCCGAACATCCGGCGCGGATTCACCCAGGAAATAAGCCGAATAAATGTGAGTTGATCAAGCCGACATCCCAATTCTTCAGATGAAGGAAGCCACTTAGGAGGGGCTATGGTTCTGGAAGAAGAGTGAGACCCTGAAGAAGGTGACCTGACACGAAGATCAAGTTCGGCAGAAAAAAGAGACCTCTCAGGTAAAATGTTTTTTCCAGAAGAATAAGAAGGTCTGCTGATAGGAACACCAGGAATAGGTTCGCCATTCGGTAAACAGTCAAATTAGGAACTTAACTCTGCAACATGAGAGAAAGAATTACTACGTACTGATGGTCGCTTAGAGGTATGTCATCGAGCACATCTCATTCCCTTATTCTCATGGCTGATTCGGCGTTTGCTATATTCCAGTTGATAATGGATCCAATGCTGCTTATTCTAAAGGTGAATTCGTGACCTGTGTTGACCGCTCTGAGATCAGTTTTGACTACGATGTTTTCTACAATATTCCCCCTCCTATCAAGCCTGATTTTCCACATTCCGGTGACTTACTTTTCAAATTTCCGGATATCAGAACGTATTTTGTTGCTTTCCTCACGATTTCCTCACGCAGTTCCTGACCCTATGACGGAATTCAATGCACTCCATCACTATCGCGGATTCTGTAGTTGATCCCTCCGATTTTGATTTTACCTATTTTTAGGTTTCCCCTCAACGCTGTAACTGTGTCCTCGTCGGTTGCCAACTCATATAAATCCCTTATTTCCAGGGATTCTTTTGTGAGTTTGATTTTGTCTCCTATCGCACGGCTTAGAGCTTGGTTGAATTCGGTATTGCCCTGAAAGGTCATAGAACTGTAAATTTTGTTCCCTAAATCAATTTATGACTTCAAAATAGTGTGCAAAATAAGTTCGTTGTCATTTAATTGATAAAAATATAGTAACTTATTATAGTATTACTCCTTATCAACGAGTAAAAATTAAATAAGTTTCACAAGTGCCGAGCAATGTATTCTTGTACCGCTTTTAGTAATTTATCTTAATGATGGGTACATGTGCCTGAAACTTTGTACTCAACGCAGGTTGTTTAAAAAACCGCATGTACAGATTTCATGGCCTGCAGGCTAACATTTTCAAGAACTTTACTTTTTTTTTGACGGAAATCAAGGAGAAAAGAAAAAACAGTGCGAACTTGCGAACGTACTAACAGGCATCATGGTCATATGGCGTACTGCTTCAGAGGATGAGTTATGTAATAATATCCGGGAATGTGCACTTTGAAACAATTCTATCTTGAAAATGGACAAAATGAACGCGCATGCGCTTTTTAGAGGTAACTTTGCGCACCATACGGGAATTGCTTACAGGCAATTGCTACTCTTGGGATTGTGCTGATATGCGCCACAAAGAAAAAATTTTGCGCCACATTGATAACCGAGTTACCAGCGATGGAAATTGGGAGGGGGAAGAGAGGCTGACGCGATTTTTTCAAATAATAAGATTTTTTCAAATTCATTATAGGTATCCGTCATAAATTCAAATGCGCTCAAATGCGCCACCACTAAAAAATTGTGCGCTATATAATTAATGAAGATAGAAATTGCAGGGGCTGGGGGGCACTGTGATGCAGGTGTTAAATCTTCGACAGTGATATGAAATTTAAAATTATGGATATGAAGTCATTCGCCTTCAATTGCGCTCATATGCGCCACAAACATTTTTTGCAAACTTTAGAAACTGTCCACGATACGAAGGTTTCAACACTTTACAAAGAGATGACCGAGTGATGAACAACAAAATGAACATTTTTTAATCCAAGGTGATGAAGGGACTTTCGTATGAGGTTTCAAATGCGCTCATATGCGCCATAAAAATTTCCCGCATATCTTGAAAATTGACCATGCTATGGAGGTCATAAAACTTTGCAAAGTGATGACCAACAAAATGAAAAGTTTTTAATCTTCAGTGACGAAGGGACTTCCATACAGGGTTTCAAATGCGCTTATATGAGCCAGAAAAATTTGCTAAATTTTTTGAAAATTGCCCAAGATACGGAGGTCGTAGCATTTTGCAAAATGATGACCAGCAAAATAAAAAGTTTTTAATCTGCAGTGATGAAGGGACTTTCGTACAGGGTTTCAAATGCGCTCATATACCAACAACCCCACAGTAATAACTAAAATTCAAAAACACTTTTTCACATTCTCTTCTCAACAGTAACATTCAACAACCCTTAAGAGCTACCCCCATATTATTTAACGAACCACGTGTCAGCTGCCTTCAACTAAAATCGGCATACAATTTTAAATTAAAAAGAATCACCCCAGACAACTCTCCAAGACTTGAGTCAATATATCTATCACCATAGTAATATTCCACGATTCCTAGGAACTAACCTCATTACATTTAACGAAACACGTCTCAGCTTCCTTCATCTAAAAGCGCCAAAAAATTTCAAATAAAAAATAATCAGTCCACAAAACTTTTCAAAATTCTAGTTAATATATCTATCTCCACAGTAATATTCTACGACACCTAGGAGCTACCCCTATCATATTTAACGAACCAAGACTTAGCTGCCTTTATCTAACGCCGCCAAAAATATTTCAAATGAAAAATATTCATGGCAGAAAACTTTCCGAGATACCAGTTGATATACCTGCCTCCATGGCGAAATTGCACAAACTCATGGAACTACCCCTATCAGATAGCTGCCTTCGACAAAAATCCCTTCAAAAATCCAAATAAAAGAAATTACTATTATAATACTAATTGATACTAATTAAGATTGGGGAGAGGGGGGCTGGTGTAACTGACCCTAAAAGCAGTACAAGAATACATTGCTTGACGTCTGTGAAACTCAATCAGTTTCTTGTTTACTCTTTGATAAGAACTGTTATCGTATTAAGTTCTTAATTAAGTAAAACATATAAATTCATCCTATCTTTTTGAAAAAAATCGATTTCTTACTTTTAAAAACAGTTTTTTCAAAAACGGATGCAGGGATTTTGCTAAAATTTATGTTGCATACTATTTTTCAGGTCATAAATCGAACACAAGGAAAAAATGTATGGTGTGGAATTAACTCAGATGAAATTCGTTCTCATTTCGAATAAACTAAAATAGAATATGTATTGACGATATGGTCAGGACAAGATAATTTCAATTCATCAAACTGAAATATTGTGTGAAAAACAAATTAATTGCAATAGAATTTGGATTACGTCGAACCAAATGTTATTTGCAGAAATCTTAAAAATAAAAATAAAATATTATAGATATATTATTATATTTACCAATAGAATAAAGGGTGAATGTCGACATAATGACCAGAGTATTGACAATCATAATTGTTCACAAGTAGAGGAAAAACTTATCAATGTACTAATAAAGAATTTGGTAAACAGTGGCAGTCGTGATCTCATAGATTATTACTATTTGCAACAAGATTGTCCTTCTAAGATATTTATATTTCATCATAGACTTATCATCTGTCTGTTGGAAAGATTGAAGGTTAATTGAGATGTATAGTGAGATTGATCCCCCTTTGGAAAACTATATTTACTTTCTCATCTTTCAATTATCGGGTAACAACGAACAACGCCACCTTCCAGAAGTGTATCTTTCAGGGGGATACCATGTGCCTTCTGCTTTTTTGCATCACACTTCGGCCTCTCTCTCTCTCGCACTACGAAATCTCCTGGATACCTCTGCAGCGACACTAATCATCGTGAGCATAAGGCTACTCATGTATTTTATATGAATGACCTGAAGCTCTATGCTTTTGGTAAAAGTATATTTCAAAATACTTTAAATATCGTCAAGGAGTAAACAGAAGAGATGGGCATGGACTTTGGATTCGACAAGTGTGCCAAAATTCATCTGAAGAAAAGAAAAGATTATTGCTGTTCCCAGAGACCCTGAGCTCGTGTCTATAAATGTTATTACACATCTTGACACTTAAGAGACCTAGACATACCTAGGCGTCCCTCAGACCCGCATTCAGGACGTAACATTAGTGAAGGAGTCCCTGAAAGCAGATCCAAGCTTCTTCTTTGAAAGATTTGGTCTTCAAATTTGTCAGCGTTGAACAAGGTATCTGCGACTAACATGCTTGCGTCCCAGGTCTACTCAACTTGTTTGGGGTGGTTCAATTAACGAAGAACGAGCTTACGGCCCTTTATGTCGACACACGTAAGATCATGCATATGCTTAATAGCTTGCATATCAATTCGTCCGTTTCGCGATTATACAAAGCAGCGGAACCGGCGACCGAGACCCTTAGCCTAAATTTTAAGATCAGAAGTGAGGAAAGTGCATTATTTTATTTAGATGCTTCACTTCTGAAAGCAGAAGTAAGAAAAGCAGAGGTTGAAAAATTCCGCCAACAGCTACTCGACAAGAAAATGCACGGAAACTTTCACCCAAATGTAGAAAAACAGACCCTGGAGAAAGCTCAAACTTTTTCTTTCCTCAGATAATCAGGGCTAAATTCAAGTATAAAGGATTTCATTTTCTGCACAGTCGAGGCCTGACTCTACCGATAAGCTTCTTACCTTTGTTTATACGCCTATCTAACTCCTCATCCATATTTCCTTCACGAGTGAATAGGCTACCAAGCTATACGTACTTATCAACTTGTTTTACTCTCTTATCATTTAGGATAATGTTGCACATTGTTTTCTCACCCTTTCCCTCAAACACCATTATTTTTGTTTTATTTACGTACATTTTAAAGCCCACGTTCTTCATGCTTGTATTCAGTTAGCTCAACATTCTTTGCAAGTCATCGATTGACTCTGCTATAACCACCTGATCATCTGCAAACACTAACCCACGTACCCGCACTGTCTCGAGATCCACATCTTCTTCGTCGAAGAGGGTCATTTTTAGACACTTGTCTTGTCTTTGAATATATTAAATAGCCATCAGGACATAACGCATCCTTGTCTAACACCTTGCATAATATCGAACGAGTCACTCAGTTTCCCATTAACACTTCCACTCTCTTTGCTACGAGCATATATTGTTTTTATTACTTGTAGGAGCTTCTACTCTTCCAGGACTAGAATAATATGTTTTACTTACGGTACTTATTAGGTTGATTGCTTTGTAATTATCGCAGTTGGTTTTCTCTTCCTTTCCTTGGTATATTTGTACTATAATCTGTTCTTTGCAGTCATCTGGAACTTCTCCCATCTGGATATATAAATTTATCAATTCACACAATCTGTGTGGTATGCAGTCCATACCAACAGCCTTACCATTTTTGATATTTTTACTTATATCCCTAACTTTAGAGGCTCAAACTTTCTTAATTGATTTTTCTAGCATTTAACTTTCCTCTTTTTGTATCTGTAATCATTTTCGAGTCTATTTCTCTCCTCATCGCTAATGCCTGTGATGTTTAACTTTTTCTCATACGCTTTTCTCTTTTCTTGAACGGCTGCACCACACACTACAGTCGCACTCTCAACAATGACATCCTGGATCATAGCTGATGCGCCCTCTATATTTTCATTGTCTATTAGCGCCTCCCAAGTTGTCTGATCTATGCGGGAGCAACTACCATTCACGAAAATGTAACTGAATCTCTGTAAAACCTCAGTAAATCACACCTATGACCAGTCACCACAATTGTCCCGAGACTCTGGGATACCGAGCGAGCTCTTAGAGTATGCAGCATTATCCTTGCGTGTGGGGCTCTGCTAGGATGGACGAACCCTTTCCCTAGCTACTTGTGGAAAGAGAACCAACACCACCAAATTTAGCTGTGGATGCGGTTCGAAACGATCGAATGCGCAGAGCACCCAAAAATCGGTCGGTAAACAGTGCCTATCACACTAGAGCTCAGAGTGCTAAAGAAAATTTGGATGGAAACACAACGACAAATGGGCGAAACGCTCACGTTGAGTGGATGAATCGACTCAAGGATGACTTGCTGGAATTTGTGAAATCAAACTGCTTACCTCTCGAAAGCTAGATATGAATGCATAGCACTCCCCCAACCGTTGCATAAACAAGCCGCAGACAAAGAACAGGAAGCAGCATTGAGCCTAATAGCGGAAAGCAGGCGTGTCCTAAGATATAATAGCGATTTCAGGACAAGGCGGAAAATTAACATCCAGGTTTCTCCTAAGTCCCGAGGTGTGGCTGAATTGGATTCCTCCCTTCTTGAGGATATCTGAAAGAAGTCTGACATCTGGACCATCAATTGTTCCGTTTACGATACTGCAAGAGCTTTGCCTGAATCAATGTAAAGGCTGAAACAGACGATGCATCAAAATCAAAAGAATCAACTAAACAAGAAGATTGGCTAAGGGGAAGAAATCTCGCGTGATGTATTCTTTTGGAAAACTAAGAAATATCTCCACTGCAGCTCATTCGTCGTGGAATTTCATAATATTTCTAACTACTTTCTTTATAATTCCTAGCTTTCTCCCGATTTTTGCCTCCTGGAGGGGTGGGGTGGGGTAAATTTTTTGAGAGATGCTTTTCCTCCTCAAAAATGAAAAGTTCTTATTTCAGATATTTTTTTATAGGATGCGTATTTTTTTAGATATTTTGATGTCTCAAGTTAAGAAAAACACCCTTCATAACATATAAAAAAGGCTAGCTAGGATATTGACGGAAGAATAAAATCTCTAGAGCGATGAAACATTGATTTTTCAATATACTAACCAGTTGCATAAAGCATTTTGATCCGACATCGGATAAAAAAACAATATTTTTCAGTTTCACATTTTTTAATTATTGGTTTTGAGGATTGTTCATACAAGGGTTCGAATGCTCTACTCTGAAGTTTAAATAAATTTGGCGGCCGGAACCTACTGGAGTTTCTTTGACTTCGTCTTTGGTCAATAGGGTCACCGTGCCGCTGTCCATGTTTATTTGCGCCCGTTCTTTATTGTGATTTCTAATTGCATTGCGATTATGTAATCCAGTCAGAACATCAGAATTCATCAATATTGCAAAGGCCTCACTATCGGATGTTGATGAAATAATTTGTTCTTGTGTTGGGACAGGCTCATATATATTCTTTCCTATTTTTACTTTAATTGGTTTATTGGCAGGAAAAGTGTATGTTCGAAGTTCGAATATCCGGTGCGGATTTGTAAGGGAAATAAGCTGACATTCGAATCCGTCAGATGTAGGAGGGCATATAGGAGCAGCTCCAGGCGTGGAAGAAGAATGAGTCCTTGCAGAAGGCGAACTGGACCTGACACGAAGATGAAGTTCGGCAGGAACAAGAGACCTCTCAGGTGAATAGTTTCTTTCAGAAGAATAGGGCGGACTGCCACAAGGAACACCAGGAATAGGTTCGCCATTCGGTAAACAGTCGGATTGGTAACTCACCTCTGCAACAGGAAAGAAAGGATTGAATTTTGTTAAGTTGGTACTTCATGAATCCTTCTCGCAATATTGTGAGGCAAGACTGTGGACATGAGGAAAGTTCGCATTGAGAAACTTCTTCGAAGCTTTGTTAGCAAGTGTAGGGTAGCACGACTCAGGGCCTATATGAATTCGGTATTGTCTTGCAATGTCATAGCACTGTTAATTTTTTCCTCAAAATTAATTTATGACCTCAAAAATAGTGCGCAAAATAATTTTTCGGCAGAATCCTTGTAGTCGTTTATGAAAACAGTGTTTTCAGGGTAAAAAATAAATTTTTCTAAGAAAATGTGAGGAACTTAAAGTTTTTCATTTGATTGATAAAAATATAGTACCTTAATGTAATATCAATCCTTATCAACGAGTAAACAAGAAATTAAGTAAGTTTCACAAGTGTCGAGCAATGCATTCTTTTACTGCTTTTAGTAATTTATCTTAATAAACAGTTCTAGCGAGGGAGTGAAAATGAGATATCTTTTGAGATCTTGATACCTTTCTTCTTTTTCTTTCTCCTTGGCAGTGATGTTGTATTCGGAAGAAGCCTAGAATTTAATCACGAATATAGTTCGTTTCTCGAAGTCTTGGAGAACAATGTCAAGCCTCTAGTGGGCAACGGAGACTGCTGTCCGAAAATCGTAGTTCCAGAAAATTTGGCACTTCTCGTTTTGGTCAATTGACTCTATCTCCCTTGGAGCGTTCGGCAGGGCAGGGTCGCGGGCAACACCGCAAGAGCGACAAATATGGTAATAAGGTACTCTTAGATCCACATTATGTGTGTAGATATACGTGGTTCCCGCATGGATGGGACACCCCGACAGTATGTGTTCTAGGTACTCAACGTATATATGACACGCTCTGCACCTATCGCTTGGAACTTCTTCACCTGAAATGCGGTTACGGTATGCTAAGGTGGAAAGGACTCTTTCCTGGTATGCGAAAATAAAACCCTCTGTACCTGAATTA
>JAABKJ010012097.1:0-10597 GCA_011634705.1 Andricus grossulariae
CAATTAAGTATTTTAATTTTCAACCAAAAAAGGTAAATCAACAAAACCTGTAATGATTGATATTTCAACCAAAAAATATTTTAATTTGTAATCAAAAACAGTTAAATTCAACCAAAAAGATGAATTTTCCAATAAAATAATTGAATCCTCAATCAAGACAGATGAATTTGCAACAAAATTTTAGATTTTTCAAAAAAAAAATGATGAATTTTCAATCAAAAAGTTTAATTTTCTATCTACAAGATAAATTTTTAACACAATACATAAATTTTTAAACAAATAATTGAATTTTCAATTATAAATACTGATTTTACACTCAAAATTGTATAGTTAAATTTTCAGTTAAAGGGATTAATTTTCATCAACAAAAGGAAATTTTCTACAAAATTGTTGAATAACCAACCAAAACAGATGAATTTGTAACCAAATTGTAGATTTTTCAAACAAAATGATGAATTTTCAACCAAAAAGTTTAATTTTCTATCAACAAGATAAATTTTCAATATAATGCATGAATTTTCAAACAAATAATTAAATTTTCAAATGAAAAAGATAAATTTTCAATTATAAATATTAACTTTAGATTAGAAACGAGATATTTAAACTAAGATCAATTTTCTACGACAAAAAAAGATGAATTTTCAAACAAATATTTGAAATTCAAACTAAAGTCAATTTTCAATTAAGAATATCACATTTCAAACAAAAATAGTATAAATGAATTTTTAGTCAAAAAATGATTTTCATAAATAAAAAATACGAATTTTAAACCAAATAAATTAATTTTCAACCAGAGACGAATCTTCAACTGAATAGTTGCATCTTTAACCAAAAAAACATTAAGTATTTTTTCATATAATTTGAGTATAACATTATACATTATTTATTTATGGTACTTCTCAGAACTTGTTTTTATAATTTATTATTAGCAATATTAATTGTTAATTTATAGCATTTTTTCGTACTCAGTAAAATATGATTAACATATTGCATTAATTAATTAAATAATTAAAATATTGCAGTAAAATTATAAAATTGAATATTTATGTTCTTTTAGTGCGTGTACATTTATTTTAATGGATTCTAAGTTTATAGAAGTAATTCATTCCGAGTTTAAAAAGATTATTTCGAAAATAGCTTCTTTTCACTTTACTTCTTCACACAGTTTTTCACAAAAACCAAATTTAAACATCGGCAATGATGTTATTTTGCTCACCAGGATAATCATAATTTTTAATTGTTAAATAATAAATAGTGTCGACTACTGGTCTATTATTTCTGGAGAAACGAGAAAATAACTGCCACTGTCTCAGTGGCGTAACTGGTTAACGCTCCACTGTATAGTGGCGCTCTCGGTTCAAATCCCGACTGAGGCACATTTTTTCTCGTTTCTCCAAAAATAATGATTGATTATTATTATTCAAATACCAACTTTAAACATTTATTTACCATGATACTCTCCTTATTTTCAATATATCCTCTATTACGATTCATCTATTCATCTGAATCTGAATGGAACGGATCGAAAAGTGGAGCATCCGGCGGAACGAGAAAGGTTGAGTAGTCTGGGAAATCTGTGAGGTTTAATAATAAGAGGCATAATTGAAGCAATGGACTAATTGCTCAAGCCGAGAGGAGTGTATGTAGATTGTAGATGTAGTATATAGATATAGTGATATGGCCGATAGAAGGGCGCACATGAGAGGATCCAAAGCGACTTGATGCCAGAGACGGGGTGGGGGGGGGGGAGGCATTAATACAATTTACAAAAGGCTTTTGACCCGAGCGACCTCTTCTCTTAAGGCATGAGAATCAATTTAGTAAGCAGGGCCTCGCCTGGCCTTTAAGGCACCTACGTAATTACCCCCTCCCCCCCCGAAACCACTTCTAGCCATCGGCATCGCGAGTTTGCATATAGACTGTACTGCCTTCTCGCCCTGGACGTGTTAGAGCCGAAAACCAGCAGCAGAAGTTGACGCCACGCTAGGGAATAATCAGGAGTTTTGGTTTTCGGCAGTTTTCTACTCCGCTGGCCAAATAAAAAATGAAAATCCGGAATGTACATGTAAGCAGTACAATAAAAACCTTTTCGTTTAATTGATTTAAGAGGTAAAGAAAAAGACATCAGCACAATGTTGCCTCGCTATATATATATGAAGAAAAATGAAGAAAAATAAATCAGCAGGAGGTCTCGTTTACCGACAAGATTGCCTCGACATTCAAGAAGCCTCTGGAGAAATTTTAATATTCCTACCGACTCGTTAGTCGGCACAAGCGGAGACACGTGTTTTTCGCGCTCGAGTTAGCGATGCGCATGTACCAAGTCCGCCAGGAAGATATATAGCTTGGAGCTGCATGTGCGTGAACTTACCTGAAACAGAAAAAGAAAATAGACCGTTAGTGGGCTCGGGAAAGCTCGTAAAAAAAAGTTTCAAGTCAAATGAAAGCAATAAAATGTCGTTGCGTCTAGAAGATGAAAAAGAAATCTAAAAAAAAAATAATAAAATAAAAAAGGGGGAACGTGCGTGTGTGGAAGTGCCATGGGGAAGTTTAATAAAAACCACATTACACGCGTCAGGTGATCTCAGCCGTGTTTCATTCCTGCACTACTGTCGATATACGAGATCTTGCCGGAAGTACGAACATCACGTTGCGAGGGTGTCTTTATTTGTCAAGAGTTCTTTCACGAAAGACGATACTATTTATTTGCACATTCCGTTTTAATCTCGTACAACCAAGGATCTGATAGCTAGGGTTCGTGACTTGCTTTTTATTAAGCTCGAGCTAAATGTAAAAGATGTCCGGATGTGTTTTCGATATTTGTTCTTTTGTTTGCTGTTTGTCTTTGGTTCGGAATTGAAATTGCCTTTTTCGGGTAGGGACGCTACACGGACAATAATTTGTTATTGAAAAAGTCACGAACTAGGAGCTAGGTCAAAGATACGAAAAAAATGCATCGGATATTGATGTACTTTCGTCAATCATCTGCGAACTTTGAGAAAGAATTGACGAAATCGATGTGGAAATTCTAAAATGTTTCATCACTTTTTTTTTTGTTAATAATTACAAAAATATTAGGAATTATTGGGAAAAATTCTCAGTGAAGTCACGAGCTGGACGGACAAATCTAGAAACTTGGCATGTGGCCCACAAACACGCTCGCGCATGCGCGACGGTGCGTGCGCGTCTGAAATTTTCACGAACTGTTCGTAAGAAACTCAAAATGTTCGTAAAAAGAGTTCGAAATTTGTCCACACTGTTTTCATAGAAATAAGATTCAATGTTTCATTTTTTTTCTTGTATGCGAATTTAAAACAGTGTCAATAGTAGCATGCATACATTTGTAATAATAGTATCAAAATAGTGTCATGCAATTAAAAAAAAAATGCAGGGGTTACCTATTTTTTAAATCTGGTATAAAATGTACATCTCCAGGGTTACAATAGAAGTCCGGTTTCAAAATCCCATGAATCTTACAGGTTTTCCAGGTCTATTTTTGAAAGAAATCCAGGTCTACTTTTTAAAAAAATCCATTGAATTCTATTAAATTTCAACACATCTCATTAGTCGCAGACTAATTTACTAACAATTTCTTGTCCAATTATTTATTAATCAATGCAATTGTAAAAGACTTTTCAGTAATATTACTGAGTTTTACAGAATTCTTATTAATATTTTTATAAATTTTTGTAAACTATAGAATTATATTCACATTAATTGCATTAGTAAAAAAAATCAATTCCCATCAATCGAGAGATTGACCGCTCGACTTTTGCGTGTATTCCAGATTTCAATATTTGACAAAGATTTCACATAGATTTCCCAAAAATGTCTAAAAGATTTCAAAGAACTTCTCAAAGATTTCAACAAATTTCAAAAGATTTCACAAAGATTTCAAAAGACTTCAGAAGATTTCACAAAGATTCCAAAGATTTCAAATCATTTCAGGAGATTTTAAAGATTTTACGAAGATTCCAAAAATTTCAGGATATTTCAAAAGTCTTCCAAAGTATTTAAAACGATTTCAAAAGACTTCACAAAGATTTCACAAATATTGCAGAAGATTTCAGAAGATTTCAAAGATTCCGCAAAGATTTCAGTAAGATTTTAAAGATTTCAAAGAAATATAGAAAAATTTCAAACGATTCCATTGAGATTTGAAAGATTTAAAAATATTTTACAAAGATTTCAATATATTTCGCAACGATTTCAAAGAAATTCACAAAGATTTCAGAAAGATTTGAAATATTTGAATGTAATATACAATGATTTCAAAGAAATATATAAAGATTTCACAAGAGTTCGAAGATTTCACAAGAATTCAAAAATTTCACAACGATTCTAAAAGATTTCGAAATGTTTCAAAATATTTCCAAAATTTTCAGAAATATTTTAACGATTTCCATTGAATTTACGAAGATTTCAAAGATTTCAAAATATTTAGCAAAGATTTCAAGGATTTCAAAGCATTTCTCAATATTTGAAACGATTTCAAAACGATTCTAAAAGATTTCGAAAGATTTCCAAATTTTTCAGAAATATTTTAACGATTTCCATGAAATTTACAAAGATTTCAAAGATTGAAAAATATTTAGCAAAGATTTCAAGGATTTCAAAGCATTTCAAATATTTGAAACGATTTCAAAGATTTCACAACGATTCTAAAACATATTAATATATTTAAAAAATGTTTCCAAATATTTCAGAAATATTTTAAAGGTTTCCATGGATTTCACAAAGATTTCAAAGATTTAAAAATATATGACAAAGATTTCACGAAGATTTCCAGGATTCCAAAGCATCTTAAAACATTTCAGAAAATTTCAAAGATTTCAAAACGATTCTAAAAGATTTCGAAATATTTCAAAATGTTTCCAAATTTTTCAGAAATATTTTAACGATGTCCATTGAATTTACGAACATTTCAAAATATTTAGCAAAGATTTCAAGAATTTCAAAGCATTTCAAATATTTGAAACGATTTCAAAGATTTCACAGCGATTCTAAAACATATTGAAAACTTAAAAAAATGTTTTCAAATATTTCAGAAATATTTTAAAGATTTCCATGGATTTCACAAAGATTTCAAAGATTTCAAAATATATGGCAAAGATTTCACGAAGATTTCCAGGATTCCAAAGCATTTTAAAACATTTCAGAAAATTTCAACTATTTCACAACGATTCTAAAATATTTCAAAATATTTCAAAATATTTCATAAATATTTTAACGATTTCCCTGGAATTCACAAAGATTTCAAAGATTTCACAAAGATTTCAATGATTTCACAAATATTTCAAAAGACTTTGAAAGATTTCACAAACGTTTAAATAATTTCAAAGATTCATTAGATTTCACAAAGATTTCAAAGATTTTGAAGTGGGTGCGACTAAAAAAGGTCAGTCATTTTTTTTAAATTCCATGACTTTTCCAGGTGTTTCAAATCTTTTGAATTATCCTAAAAGCTTTAAAATCATTGTCTAAAATACTTCAAGAAACCTTGAAATCTGTTCAGATTCTCTAAAAATTCCTGGAAAACCCGTCACTCTTTTTAGATCCCTTGAAATCATTTCCCTTGGAATTTCATTTATTCCCAAAAATTCTGTAGAAATCCGTTAGAATCCCGGGAAATATTTTAAGTAAAATTAATATCCTGGATACCTTTTTAAAATCCTTGGAAATTTTCTGAAATCTTTCGAAATGCTTTAAAAACCCTCAAAAGTTTTGAAATCTCGTTTTAAATTCCTTGGAATCTTTTTAAATACCATAAACTCTTGAAAATCCTTTTAAATCTCTTGAAATTTATATAAAATCTCTCAAATTTTGTGAAATCCTCAGTGGTCCCACTATCCTTGAAAAAAACGAAATCTTTGAAAACCTCTGAATTCCCGTAGAATCCCATCAAATCTTATAAAGCCCACGAAAATCCCTTTTAATGTTTTAAAATACGCTAAAAGGGTTCAAATCCCTTAAAATCTTTGAAATCTGTTAAAAGCCCCTGAAATCTATCAAAAGCCCTTCAATTTTGTTAAAATCCTGTGACTCCCTCAAATATGATAAAATTCCTTTAAGTCCCTTGACATTTTGTAAATACCATGAAAATTCCTTAAAATCTTCGAAATCTTCTGAAATTTTAATTAATACGAAATTTGAAAAAATTAAAAACCATTAATCCTCTGAAATCAGTTGAAATCCTTTTAAAAAACCAGAAATCGGTTGAAATCTTTAATATCTCGTGAAATCGATAGAAACCCCTTTAAATGTTCTCAAAATTTTGACAAATTAAAAATCCTGTGTCATCTTGTGATGAGGAAAGTAATTTTTGATTAATTTCAGATCAGAAAGACACATTTCTTCAAGAAATTTCAGTAACCAATAATAAAATTTAAAAATAAATATGATACCGTGTGAATTTCCGATTGGGGAATCAGGTTCGCAAAAATTCAAATCATATCGCCCAAAGCGACGCAGAATACACATATCGAATTGAATTTTAATGCCTCATGGAAAATGCGCATCAAATGCGTAATTCGTCTGGTTCTCGTTGAAAATGATCACGTTGCAAATTCATACATAAAACTGAAACGTGCACAACACGTGTTACGTTTATAGCCTACAGGTGAAGCTTTGAAGCAAAACCATCTGTGTTTTAATCATTAATACATATTACAGGCACTCATTAAAAAAAAAACGAGAAAATTTGAAAAAAAAACTGTTTGAAAGCTTATGAAATTCCGCGTTGAATGACCTCTAATATATTTTTCATCTTCTGAAGAGAAGTGAGGAGTTTAAAAGAAGAAAAGAATTTCTCGAATTTTGTATCTCGACTTCAACTCATGGCAAACCCTAGGAAAATCATAGCAAAAATCTGAAATTCATAGCATATAGTCATTAAAGTCTTATCTTTAATTTAAGCCAATAACATTTGAAAAAAATCTTTATGTGTTCCCGAGATATGACTAAAAATTCTTGAGCGTCTGCGTCGCCTTTTAGTCGCCGACTGAAAAGCGACGCAGACACGCTTGGACATTTTTAGTCATATCTCAGGAACCCATACAAATTTTTAATTTTTCTTCGGCTCGAATTAAAGATAAGGCTTCAAAGACAGTTTGATATACATTTCAGATGTTTGCTATAACTATAATAATATTTTTTGAACGAATAATCACGTTTCAAACTCAGCAGTGATTTTTAGTATTGTTCCGCGCCGACTGAAAGGCGACGCAGACACGCTTGGACATTTTTAGTCATATCTCAGGAACCCATACAAATTTTTAATTTTTCTTTGGCTCGAATTAAAGATAAGGCTTCAAAGACGGTTCGATATACATTTCAGATGTTTGCTATAACTATAATAATATTTTTTGAATGAATAATCACGTTTCAAAGTCAGCAGTGATTTCCAGTATTGTTCCGCGCCGACTGAAAGACGACGCAGACACGCTTGGACATTTTTAGTCATATATCGGGAACCCATGAACATTTAAAAAATTTTTTTAGCTTTCATTAAAGATAAGACTTCAAAGAATGTGTGATATACATTTATGATGTTTGCTATAACTGTAACAATATTTTTTAAACAATTAATCAGGTTTCAAAGTCAGCAGTGATTCTTAGTACCGAACCGCGCCGACTGAAAGGCGACGCAGGCACGCTTGGACATTTTTACTCATATCTCAGGAACCCATGAAGGTTTTCTATTGTTTTTTGGCTCCAATTAAAGATGAGGCTTCAAAGACTGTTTGATATACATTTGAAATCTTTGCTATAACTATAATAATATTTCTTGAACGATTAATCACGTTTCAAAGTCAGCAGTGATGTTTAGTATCGGTCCGCGCCGATTGAAAGGCGACGCAGACACGCTTGGTTATTTTAGTCATATGTCGGGAACCCATAAACATTTTTGGCTCGAATTGAAGATAAGGCTTCAAAGAATGGTTGATATACATTTCAAATCTTTGCTATAACTATAATAATATTTTTTGAATGCTTAATCACGTTTCAAAGTCAGCAGTGATTCTTAGTACCGATCCGCGCCGACTGAAAGGCGACGCAGGCACGTTTGGACATTTTTCGTCATATCTCAGGAACCCATGAAGATTTTTAATTTTTCTTTGGCTCGAATTAAAGGTAAGGCTTCAAAGACTGTTTGATATACATTTCAGATCTTTTCTATAACTATAATATTATTTTTTGAACGATTAATCACCGTTCGCGCTAGCCGTGTAGATAATTTTTGACGGTAGTGTACCTTTATTTCTGCACAATTTATGTGATGTAAAAAAATGTGATACATCACGTTTATTGGATTTAAAGTGTTGTCAAATTTCCGGAAGGGAACTGCTTGAGAGATGAGAGCAGAGGCGTTTTCAGGACAATTTCTCGGGTATAAAGGCACCATAAACTTACTGCGTCCACTCTCCCGTCAGTTAGTTGAGTTTATTTGCATTTGTGTAAAAGACGCTCGTTAAAGACTTGAGAAGTGGTTGTCAAGACTAAAGTCCTTATGAAAAAAATCTTATATTTAAATCCATTTTTACTCATTTTAAAATTTAGCATTTCCAGATTTCACACTCTTTCCTATATTTCTTTTCTCCTTTTTTAAAGAAATCCTCTTTTTTCCAATATTTTCAGAAAACTTCCCCTTTTTCTCATTTCCCGCTTAAATTCGAACTGAATTGATAGAAACAATAAGAAAATCTAACTATTTTTGGTTGAAAGTTAATTACTTTTACTTGGAAAGTCTACTATTATATTTTGAGTTCTGAATTCATGTCTTTTGGTTGAAAATTCTACTATTTGAACAAAAAGTCACCTTTTCCGTAAAAAATTGGCGAATTTTTTAGCTAAAATTTTCTTTTTGCTAACAATGCATTCTACTGTTTGAAGATTTCACTATTCTGTTGAAAATTCGATTTCTGTTGTTTTTAAAAATTAATTTTCTGAAAGGAAAATTTAACTATTGCATTGTTTGTTGGCGATTTATATTTTAGGGTTGAAAACTCAAATAATTGGTTGAAAGTTGATCTTCTGTTTCAAAAATTCATTTTTTTTTTATTGAAGTATCATTATTTTGTTAAAAACTTGTCTTTTTGGGTTCAAAATTCTACTATTTTGTTAGAAAATTCAACTATTTGGTTTGAAATCAACTGTTTGGTTGAAAATTGATATTTCCGGGTTGAAAATTCAACTATTATTTATTTAATATTAATTTTTCTTTAAAATATCAACTATTATATTTTTTATTGAAAATTAATCTTTTTGGTTAAATTCAACTAGTTTTGACATACAATTAAAATCTTTTTGGATTGAAATATAAAATTATACATTACAAATACTTGGTTGTAAGTTCATCTCTTGTTTTAAAAATTCATTTTTTTTAAGATTCACCATTTTGTTAAAAATTAGTCTTTTCGCGTTAAAAATTATTATAATTTCGTAGAAAATTCATCAATTGGGTTAAAAATCAACTTTATTCAAATATCATCAATGACATTTTTCGTTTAACTTTTTTCTTGTGTGAATTCAACCATTTTTTATTTGAAATTTAAGATATTGTTTAGTTGAAATATAAAGTATTAGATTTGATTGAAAATTGAATTATTCATTCAAAATTTTATATAATATTCTTGAAGATTTTTTTGTTGTTTGAAAATTCAACTTTTTCATCAAAAAATCTTCTTTTTTGGATGAAAGTTTAACTTTTTTGTTGAATATTCGTCTTTTCACACGAAAAATTAAAAAAAAAAAATTTTGTTGAAAATACAACCATTTTGTTAAAAACTCGCCTTTTTTGGTTGAAAATTTGTCTTTCTTATAGAAAATTCTTCCTTTTGGGTTGAAAATTTATCTTTTTTTCGTCTTATAATTGATTTTTTGTTTGTTTAAAAATTAGACCATTCGCTTGAAAACTCATCTTTGTATGTTGAAAATCCAACTATTTTGTTGAATATTCGTTTTATTTTTCTTTGAAATATAATTTTTTAAGCTTAATATTTAAGTTATAATTTTGATTAAAAATTAATCTGTCTTTGAAAATACAACTATTTGGTTATAAATTCATGTATTTTTTTGGAAAATTCAATTTTTTTCAAAATTCAACTTTTTCATCAAAAAATCTTCTTTTTTGGATGAGCTTAACTTTTTTGTTGAATATTCGTCTTGTCGGACAGAAAATAAAAATATTTTGTTGAAAATGCAACCATTTTGTTAAAAACTCACCTTTTTTGGTTGAAAATTTATCTTTTTTATAGAAAATTCTTCCTTTTGAATTGAAAATTCATCTTTTTGGTGAAAAAATTCTTGGCTGAAAATTCAACTGTTTAAAAAAAAATCATCTTTTTGGCTTGAAAATTCAACTGTTTGGTTAAAAACACAATTGTTTTCGTCTTATAATTAATTTTTTGTTTGTTGAAAAATTAGACCATTCGCTTGAAAACTCATCTTTGTAGGTTGAAAATCCAACTATTTTGTTGAATATTCGTTTTATTTTTCTTTGAAATATAATTTTTTAAGCTTAATATTTCAGTTATAATTTTGATTAAAAATTAATCTGTCTTTGAAAATACAACTATTTGGTTATAAATTCATGTAT
>JAABKJ010012098.1:0-10596 GCA_011634705.1 Andricus grossulariae
TGTGAGGGATCCTATACACGTTTCTGTACAGGAACCTGCACCTCAATTTTCTTCGCAATGGAACCTGTACAGGAAGCCGTTTTTTCAAAGGTTCCTTCGTCGGTGCAGGTACCTTTGCATGATCATGTACAGTTTCCTTCACCAAATTCCTGCACAAGAACCGTCAAGATTACCTGTACAGGTTCGTGTGCAGTTTCCTGTACATGAACATGTGCAAGATCCTCCGAGGTTCCTGTACAGGAATTTTCAGCTTGGGAATAACTGAAACAAGCTAATCTGTATCACGAATTTTGAAACATTATACTTGGTTTAGTTACGGACACTATAGAGGTGCAATTCGTCTTATCGCGACAAGTTTATGCAACTGTGCCAAACCTCTGTAATGATTGCTTGGAAGAATTTGAGCTAAGACTGATCAACGTGCAGATACAGCGTTTAGAGAACCAGAAAAATCTGCTGGACCAGCTATTACGTAAGATCCGTGCTGAAAGAAGATTTTTCAATTTTGTAGGAAAATTTTTAAAAATACTCTTCGGAACTATTAGCTCACAGGATATGATCTAAATTAAAGAGAAACTTGATAAATTGTTCAACAATTATAATATATTATCACAAAGTATATCCAATCAAACTAGAATTATTAAACTCTTGTCAAACTCAGCCTCTAGTGATTTCCAGACACTCAAATTACAATTTCAACGCATTATCGACATCTCAACAATTAACGTAGCTATTTCAAAGAATCTTGTTTTCTACTGCATTCGTATTCCTAGCCAAGAAGAAAAACTCACGAAATTAAAATCGATGCCTTTTTAACAGGGCTAAAAAGAATGGGAATTGTGACTTGTACATGGTAACCTTAACAAGGTATAATAATGAGACACAAATGCTGTGAGAGACTAATGGAGGGGGTATTGTCAGGGAATCTAGAATATACATGACACTGCAAGACTTTAGAAAACCTTGAGATGTAACTCATCATGTCAACTGAAGGCATTAACATTGCCTTCTGGTGAAATGGCTGAGACGACTAATGAAATCCTTGAGCACCTAATGAGGGTACACCTCTCGGGCTCGGAATTGCATTCAATGCATAAGGGGGCCGCCCATGAGTCATACTCCTCAGGAGGACCAACTTTCGGAGCCAGAACGGAAGACTAGAAAGTAGATAGTAGTATTGTCACTCATTCAAGAATTGTATGGGTAGTTAAACGATTCAAACCATCTAAAGCTGCAGGAGATGATAAAATATTTCCTGCATTTCTTCAAGAAGGATTTCAGTCCTTGGAGGCTTCATTGTGCAGCATCTTTCGGGCATGCTTAGCAATGGGATACAACCCCGGTAGCATGGAGGAAGGTTAAGGCAATCTTTATTCCAAAGCCGGGTAAGGATACCTACTGTGAGGCAAAATCCTTTAAACCGATTAGCTTGAACTCTTTTATGCTGAAGGGACTCGAAAAATTAGTCGAACTTTACTTGAAGGAGGGACTCCTAACGGGAATACCTCTCCATAGGAATTATTTTGCCTCTTAAAAAGGCAGATCTACCGTAGACGCTCTGTATGCATTTACTTAGCGCATAAATAATACCATACGGAAAGGTGAATTAGCAATTGCAGCGTTTTTATAGATTAAGGGGGCATTTAGTAACACCCCAATTGAATTAATATACGGGTCTGCTGGAACACACGGAGTTAGTGACACTGTATACAGATGGATGCACTCCATGTTGAAAAGCAGAACAGTACATACTTTGCTACATGGTAATGAAGTGAAGGATAATGTTTCAATAAGATGCCCACAGGGAGGAGATCTTTCATCTACCCAGTGGGCGCTTGTCATTGATGACCTGATTCGTGTTTTAAACGAATCGGGTTTTCACACTTAAGGCTATGAAGATGACCTGGCGATCCTGGTAACAGGGAAGCATGCGATCACCTTAGTGGAACTCATGCAGTCAGCGCTCAACATAGTACAGCAATGGTGGATGGACGGTTATTTTTCCTTTAACCGAGGCAAGACGGAACTAATGCGTTTTACAAGAAGAAGGAAGCTTCCTTACTTCTGAAATCTTGATTTCTACGGTAGGGAAGTGGAATTTTCGAAATCAGGGAAGTATTTAAGGGTAATATTTGACCCTAAGCTAACCTGGAAACTTGATATTAATGCAATAAGGAAGATTGCAGTGGCGGATGTCTCTAGCCTCCTAATAGAGGGCAATATTCGTGATGTTGAAGTAAAAAATCTGCATGATATCAGTAAGCGCATGCTATGCGAGGATAATATTCTCGCTATGCAAACTGATGTCATGTTGAGGAAATTATAATTCATGAAACGCTTAAAGGACATCTGTCCCAAAAGGGAAGAATGGCATGATGAAGGGAAAAGGGAAGATTCATTTACACCATGGGGTCTCGTTTGGTACACAGACGGCTCTGAAGACTCCTTGGGAACAGTGGCTGGAATCTATAGAAAAAAGCCCAGGGATGAGATAACAACAGCACAGGGCATATTCCCAATTTTTCCAGGCCGAAATAATAGCCATTAGAGTCTGCTTGGAGGAAATTAGTAAGCGGGCTTATAAAGCTCACAACATTTACACTTTTTTGACAGTTAAGTAGCACTTAAGGCCATGAAGATATTGAAGATAATGAGAAAGCAGATGAACTGGCTGAGATGGGAGCTACGCAGCCCCTGATTGGCCCGGAACCCTAATGCGGCATCTCGTACACATCGGTAAATGGCTCTAGGAGGAGCATGCAGGATATTATTAGGGAACCAAAAAAATGGTGCATTCTAAGAATTGCATATCTGGTACATGTACTAAGAGGACTAACGAACACCTGAACATCGAAGGAAGGCAGATTCATGCCTTAGTGGGAATGCTTATTGGACACAGCCGACTGAGACAACATGAGGATTGGAGACAACCCTTTTTGTCGAAAGTGTGATTTTCGTGAGAAGACAGCTGATCACATACTTTGTGAAAGTGATGCACTGGCATGCCTGAGAAACGAGTATCTGGGGGATCTTTTCTCGAACCAGAAGACTTCCACGATATTTCCTAAAAATCAGGATATGCCTTTATGGTGAAGACTGACCTTATGGGAGATGGTTAAATTCTAGGGTACAATACAATAGGTTTTACCGCAGTGCTATGGGCAGTTATTGCCCTGCCCTGCCGTATAATACGTAATAATAATAATCTATTTCCAAACAAATCCGTTCGGTATTCCTAGCAATAATAACAGATTACGAATACCTATTAATTGGAAACCGACACACAACATACGTACCCACCGACAAACATCTTTAGATATTTGTAAACATAATGGAGACGTAAAAATGTGTAAACGAATGCAGCCCACTTACCTGATGTTAGAAAGGCATAGTTATGAAAATAGGATATTAAGAACGAATGTGAAAAGATTCAATGACAAGTGTAAATATTACTCCTTAAAATTCATTAACATTGTTTTTATATCATTTATCAACGGATATATTCTGATCCACCATGAACCAATTGATGTTGATGTGCTGTATGAATCGAAATACGAAAAAATTAAAATTCAGTGCCAACGAAAATTGTAAGCAAAGACAAATTTATATTGAACGGATAAAACATGATGTTAAAATTAAGTTCAACGAATACTCTTGTCAAAGAAATAAGCTATAGAAAGAATTTATCACTAAATCGGTCGACGACATTTAGAACGCAGTAGATAAAGTCAGTATCGACAGACGAACACGTACCTGTAGTGAACATGCGACTGAGTACACTACTTGAGTTGCCTTGCAATTGGGACAGTCATAGCGTTTGTAGGGCGCAAATGCGACTAGCTAGCTCGACTCTCTAAATGTATACCCAAATAGATTGGTTTCTTTTGCGTCAAAACTGAAGTCATCGTATCTCCAACAGTACACTATACAGCTGCTCCTATTGTAGGTGATAAGCATATACATTGTAGAATCAAAACTACTACTATTAAAATAAGACCTATCAGAAAGGTTTAGATACTAAACCCAATATAAAAAGGGGCTCGTCACAACATCGGCCATTTCTTCCACTTCTTCGTCTAGGCATGGGTCTTAGCGTGACGGGGTTGCTCAGCGCATCTCTTGTGTAGAGAGTCAGTCTGCTTCCTACCACTCAGAAGTTAAATTTAATATTGAATAAAGAAGTCCTAACGCACCGTTTAGCCATTTTTAGAAAGAAATGGCCTAATTATTCTCCAGACTGCTCCATGGAGTACGAAGATAAACAATGTCAAAGACACATAATATATTACTGAATACATTAATAAATCTAGGTTGAGATTTTATGTGCATCAATAGATTTTTACAATGAATTTATTTTTGTAAAACCAGCTTAAGATTTTTATTGGATAAATACTGATACTAAATGAACAAAATTGTGAGTGTATTCAATCCTCATTCTTATCCTATTAGCTTGAGTTAGTTAAACATTACTTGTAAGTTACTTTAATTAGTTTCAGTTATTATAAATGAAAGAAGTTTCACACGCGAGTCCTTTAAAATCAATAGGCATTACCAAATATATTATTTATCACTTTATTATTCACGTACCATAACATTAACTTAAAAATTGAAATGAAAGTAAGCCCTAGGAGCACAAGATTCACTTAAGGTGAGATAATGGAATACAAATTTCACAAAAGAATGTTATGAGATCACTAATCAATTACTCTTTCATACGAAGTAACATACCCTCAATAATAATATATATAAAAAATTTGTGATCACAAACATTTATGAAAAATGCACATTTGGCGGGCCTGTCTTTATAGCGGACTTTCAAGAAATTACTGAAATTTATATATTAATAACACGATGTTTGAAATCTTTTGCGATGATGTTGTAGGTACAAAATTAGGAGCATAACGTAGATTGAAGTTCCTCTTTTACTGCTGTTATCCTTACATAGTGGCCGCGAGCGTTGGAGGTGACAAAAGTCGCCTCTGGATGCTTTCTTAGAGCTAACATCTGCTATTCCATAGGTTTTTAGACGCTATCTTCCTGAAGATCTAGAAAGTTTTCTAAAATGCCACAGATGTGTAATAAAACCACCATCTGAGCTGCTGCCATTACCCTACTGACTCCTGAATTTTCAAGATGTTCAGTGCATCTTGCGTGCACATTGCCTGTATCCGAAATCACAACAGGATGAATAGATGCATGTTTCAAATTCCTCCATATTGTCTTCACTTCATGTCTTGGCTCACTATACTTATGGATCTTAGTTGTGTAGGTTGTCTGCAAATTCCGGTTAGGTGAACAAGCAATGTCGATAATGTAGGCTCAGCCACCTTTTTTCTTCCTTTCTGAAACGGCACTGGAATGTATCTATAGAAAGGAATCCATTCTGTTAAGAGTCCTAGGTTTAGGTCAAGTTCATGATGTATAAAGCTCGACACGTCATTATGTATGTTCGTATTTTCTCTTTGAGCTATTACGCGACAACCATCAATAATGTGCTGGATGGATTCGTTGGTATCTCCACATGATCGGCACGGGTCAACTACGTCCTGATGTCACAAATGTTTGCGATGATTTGTGGTAATGAAAACCCTGTCTTGAATCGCAATGACGAGTCCTTCTGTTTCTGGAAACAGAACGCCCTTTTTCAGCCAATATTGGATGCCTCACTATGAACTTCATGTCGATGTAACGTTTTGGGGTGCTCGCCGTGAATGGCCTTTTGTCTCCATTGCGTTTCTAATTCCTTTATTGTTTCTGACCTGATATTCGAAGGCTCCTCTGACAAACTCTCCATGATAATTTATGGGTTTTCCTTTTTTAATCCCTTTCCTCTTCGTTGTCTGTCTATCTGGCATGGGAAACCCTATCAATAGCAATGCTACAGCCAACAAATCCGCAAAGTCATAAGAGGAAATCTCAACCTCTATCGGCGGTTGAGAACCGTGGCCTGAAATTTTACATCAGAAGTGAGGAAAGTGCATTACCCCATCTAGATGCCTTACTTCTAAAAGCCCAAGTAAGGAAAACAGAGATTGAAAAATTCCACAAACAGCTCCGCGACAAGAAAATGCACGGAAACTTCCACAGAAACGTAGAAGATCAGCCCTTATCGAAGAATCCAACTTTTGCTTTTCTCATATCATCAGGACTTAATTCAGGTACAGAGAGATTCATTTCCGCGTGACAAGATGGTGTCATTTCCACCTTAGTATACTGTTACTGCATTTTACGTTAAGAAGTTCCCATCGATAGTTGCAGAGCGTTTCATGCAAATCCTGAGTACCTGGAACACATACTATCCAGGTATCCCACTCACGCGGAAAAGACGTATCTGTACATACATAATGCGACCCTAACAGTGCTCTACTACCATCTTTGCACTGCCGCACGCTCCGAGGTAGATAAGAGTCAATTGTCCAAAACGAAAGGTGCCAAATTTTTTTGAACTACGATTTTCGGACACCAGTCACCATTGCATAATCGAGGACTGTCATCGTTTTTCAGGGCTTCGAGAAACGAATTATATTCGTGACCGAATTCTTGGATTTGGCCGATTACAACAATACTGCCAAGGAGAAGGAAAAGGAGGACAGGTATCAAGATCTAAAAAGAGAGCTGCAGTACCTGTACCCAAAATATTCGGTTCAAATAGTTGTCCTTGTGTTCAGTGCTATTAGAGATGCAAAACTATCACTGTTTCGGAATCTTAACGCCAAAGCGATCCTTGGATCGCTTTGGGTTCTTAAGACACACGAAATTCGCACAAATTTGAATTTTATGTGTTTTTTTTTTTAAGAAAAGACGTAACTGACCCTTTGTCCCTAGCTATCCGATACGTTAGGAGGCAGGCATATTCAATGTAATGAGGAGAAAACCTTACATTCATTTCCCTTCGAATGATGACACTTTTAAAATATTTGTTGGTATGAATCCGCACCAGTATGCCTTCTCCTTTTGGCGCAAACAATTGGATGAGAGTGAAAACACTATGTGTAGTAGTTGAATAAGGCTTAGCGTGACGCATAAACAATAATAAAAAAATAGTATCATCCACATGAACACAACCAAAAAAGAATTAAAGATCGCGAGTGAAAATACATAAAAGTTTTCTCTGTGTATCAGGAAGGCGACATTTTGAGGTAGGTACTCTCGGCCGGATCGCCTTTTTTGGGAGCGAGGCCCAACTGGGTCTACTGATTAGTTATAAGTTAATTTAATTGGTTTGAAGTCAATTTGATTAGGTTCAGTTTAATTAGTTATGAGTTACCTTAATTAGTGAATAGCGATCATGACGGATACTTAATTCTGCGCATGGGCAAATTATCTTGCACTGAGCAGTAAGACTAGATGCGTTCACCATCCACTCACAAGTACATATGGTAGATAGTTACCTAGAGAAGCGGAAAATTTCAAGTCCCAAAGTTTAGGCGCGTGAAATTCAAATAACATGCCATAAGCGTGCGATACATTTTGTTAAAGTAGACACTGATTTACCGACCAAACTTCAATCCGTTGCGAATATTTCCGACTGCTCATAAATCTGCATTATCGACAAGCTAACAAGAATATGCATTACGGACCTTCGGAATTTACAGGGGATTTTGTGCACCTTCCAAAATACTGGAAAATGCCGGGAAATCGTGAGCAGATACGGGACATCAGTGGTCATAAAGTTAAATCAGTCATTTTTATTTTCTGCGTGAAATTGCAAATGCCAGCATAAAAGTCAACCTCAGGGAAGTTTCTTCTGCTATTTTTTAACCCTATTTCTGCTATTTTTGTTATTATTAAGTTTTTTATTTTCAGGTACGGCATTTGGGAACAATTTTAACAACGTTTTTTAAATAAATTTCCAGTTGTATTATGGTCCCGAGTTTTTACCGGGATCCGATGTATTGAAAGAAAAGGATTCCTTGTCATTTCCTGGTTTGTTCCCGGCTCAAAACAAATTTTACACGCTCATTGAAACTGCAAAATTCGAACTCTTCAAGCTGAACATTTTCTCATTTAAAGTAATCATATCAAAATTGAACTGGACATTGAAGCACTCAAAGTTTAAACCTTTTGAATTTCAAACTTTTAACTGTAATGCTTACAAATTCTTTAATTTAAACGCTCAATAATTTAAATGTACAAAATGAAAGATCTCAACATTATAAATAATTTTAAATTAAATGCCGTTAAAACAGCAAAATTTGAAATTTTAAACTTTTATAAATTGAACAGTACAAAGATTTCTCCTCAAAAAATATAAATCCGCGTTATCATTTTCAATTCTGCCATTCTCGAATGAAGTGCAGAGGGGGGGTAGAACCCTGGTAGGGAAAATGTTCAAAGCTCCCACTACCAGACCACCAATCGGTGTCGTCAGTACCAACTTGGTTGCCGAGTAGTATATGCTGGAAGTTCGGCGCCGTGTGTACATAACCCCATAGTATGATACGTGCAGTCATCACAGTACCTAGTGTCTTCAAAAAAGGTGAATGGGTGACATTTTTTTCGAAATAAGGCGTCAAATAGATGATGAAAAAAATGTTCAATAAGACAAACAAACATGTAATTCAATGGTCATTAGCTCTTTATTAGTCGAACTAATAGGAACTTTTGCTTTTATACACTTATGTTTATACTTTGGTTTGAATAATATATTATCACGTGAGTTGACAACTTGTATGTATAAAGAATACATATACGCTGACGTATTTTCAATGCATCTTCTCTTTACCGCACCATCTTCAAAATTAGACTTTTTAATTCAATGCTCATTACTACATTATTAGTCGAACTAATAATGGAATACTTTATCCTTATATACTTATGTTATTGCTTTAGTGTATCAGAATAACGTTCATTCTTATTTCTTTTTCTTTCAAATGCAATTTATCTAAACTATTAAACAATTCTTTATAACTATCTCATCAATCTTTTTCCCCATTGCATTTTTCAATGCATTATGCATAGCTTCAGCGTCTCTTATAGCAGCTTTGTACTCCTGTTATGCCGATTTTAAATACCTTTTCATCTAGCTGCAGCAGCCTCCATTCGCACTGTAATTTGTCAATATCAAAATTTTGTATTGGCAATAGTTTTGCAATTTTTGAAATATAGCTTACACTTTTAGATTTTTTAATATTTTCTGGTACAAGGCACTGAAAGTATTTCAGAGTACTGACTGTTTATATATATATTTCTTAAATATTTTTTATTGAAATATAATTTGTTTCATGGTCGTTGACCATTACAAATAAGTGCAAATGTACAGTAATGAACATATTATTTGATAAGTATAAGCAGAGAGTACAAGTCAGAAACAACGTTGATTACAATTAAAAGATATGCATTAAAACGATATTGTAACGAACACAGTGACGTGTCAAGACCTAAGACTCCATTATAAATGCTCTAAGACGCAATATTTTACACATAAAAAAGGCGAGTTTACAGAGTTCTTTTAGAGAGTTAGAGTTAAGAAAGTATAACCAGTATTGTCCACTGGATGTGACAGTTGGAGGCTGCTGAAAAATGGAAGATCTAAAATCCGCATACGCAGGACAAGTAGCCAAAATATGAAACAAATCCTCTCTTTCCCCGAGATTGCATATCGTACAGTTTCTCGATGGCTCATACATAAATTTAAACTCCCCGATACGAATGCAGCCTCTAATTGAACCCAGGAGCCTCAACTGAGCAATTGTGCTTGTAACATAAAAAGGGAGACGGAAGGTAAGATAAGGTTGAATGCCTGGTACTAAGGACAAGTGTGGAAACGCCTGTAGACTACCAGAGCCTAGTACTCTACCATAATCTGAGCACTTTAAATAGACTGAAAAATTATGCAAGATTCTCTCTTTATTATTTTGTAAAGCTATTGCATCCGGTCCCGGCCATAAATGAGCAGAGTCACACACGCATAAAAACTCCTTTAATTGCAAAACCCAATTTAACTTAACATTACTAGAAGGCTTAGCTGCTATGAAGTTTAATTTCTTTAAGCAGCGTACGGGATATCTTTGTTCCTACATCCCCAACAGCCTCTCCAGCCAACATAGGGCTAGCTTAAAAATCTCATAAGCCAATTGTAGTCTATCAGTTTCAAGTCGCCAAGCATAATTTGGCATATGAGGCGGAAGGTTTGAACCCCTCTTCAAGAACTTCGATTGAAGCTTTTCGAACATTTTAGTGTATCTTAAACCCCAGACTGCGATAGCATAATACAATACACTGATTGTAAGACTCCGAAAAAGCGTGATTTTAGTGCAGCAAGCATTGAATTTCGTAAAATAAAGAATTCTTAAAACAGCACCCATAGCAATATTTGCCGAATTCATTTTCTTGGTAGCCTCTTTAAGGAAAAACCCGAATTTGAAGAAATAGAACCTCAGTAGAGATACTCCTCAACTACTTCAAGCTGAACCCCAGAGAAAGAGAAACTGCAGCTTCGCGAGCGACCTCTATGAAATACTACAACTTTTGATTTAGATAAACTTTTTATGATTCTTAAGATTTTTGTACTCACTCACTTCCTGAGCAATTTTTGCCAAAGAAGCGAGTGGTTAACTGAAGGAAATGCTTTTTTAAAATCGATGAAAAACGCAA
>JAABKJ010012099.1:0-10596 GCA_011634705.1 Andricus grossulariae
CATCTAAAAAATGACATCGGCTCCCAGTAGGACCGCGGTAAATCCCATTCATGGCGACGTCTCACAACCGTGAGATGATATAAATATAAATATAAATATATATATATATACACACACATACATATATCATTTGTTCTCGGACGAATTGAGTTCAATGAAGCAACACAACACGGATAAAAATGGAGAAATAATTTGTATGAAGAGTGTTGTATTACATTTTAGATTATTATGGTACAAGTAATCTAGTTCTGACGAAAACTTAGTTGATTCTTGTGCAGAATGTTCTACTGATTTCGAATATGTTGGGTGCACTTAGCAAATTCTTGGCCCTTCTGTTGTTATTCAATAGTCTATATTTTCAAATAAAAAACACAATGCCTCTCAAATTTATAATAAAAATGTCATTAATTTTTCATAATTACTGAGGGAATTGTGATACGCCCAAATTTTAAATAAGGTTTATGTAAATTCAATTGATATTTTACGAGAAAACAGTAAAATGAGTAATTCCAGTTCAAATCATCTGAAAATTTTTAGCTGTTGTAAGTAATTTTGATTAAAATTCTAGTATCTGCTCTCAGCGGCGGACTGGCGCCCCTGAGGACACTTGGGCACCCCCTAGAACAGCTTTGTGTACAAACATATTTTTATAAACAAAGATATCAAAGAATTAATGAAGCGCAACCAAAAATCTTCTTATCTCAGTCTTATCTCAGTTTCATGTACTGCTGGATCAGCTGAGTAATCATTGATAAAGTATTTTTCAGAACAGATTTCACATGTTTCTGTCAATCATTAACTCAAAAACTACAATATTTCATAATCGTAATAATACGTGAAAGAAATCAATTTCTTATCTCACAAAATCAACCGAACAATGTGAAAGTGCTTCAGGATAAATATTTGCATCAATTACTAGAAATATAACCTCTAGACTTGTATTGAAATATTCTTCCAGCCCTCAATATTTTCTGGATAAACAAAAAGTTTGAGACTTATTATTGAATTTTTCAAACAGTAGACTCATAATTTCGTTTATAACATAAGGATATAATTTAACATAACTTGACACAATCGTTTTAGCAGAATCTCATTAAATTATAGTGCATCAGACTTATTTGATAGATTTGTTAAGCTTGTAAGTATGGCATTGTTTTCCTAAATATTGGACAGTTTGGTTGTTGCGTAAGAAACAAAATTTTTAATTCTTCCAGGGAATGATGCAGCAAAGTCCGAAGAAATGTACGAATTATTACATTTATAATATTTTCTTGTTACGATATGTTGGAAACTCATATTACTTGTTTGAAGGCAATGTATAAGAAGTATGGGGCGGGGATGCAATAAAATTAATAATATGCCGTCCGATCCGCCTGGTTTTTTTTGCTCATCAAAATATTTTTAGGTAAAAAGGCGCCCCCAAGCATGCCTCGCACCACTCGAAGCACCTTATTTCGGTGTTTTTCGGCAAACAAACGATAACAGCTCCTCACCAGATTTTTGCACAATAACCGCAAAACATGTAATCGACATATAAATGAAGACACATTCACATGCAGTTTACAGTTTTTAAAAACCATTTTTGTTCTTAGAGATATTCACACCCAAAGTGATTCAAAAATAATTTTTGAATAATTCAAAAAACTTATGAGATATTCAAATTTGAAAACTTGAGTCCTTTTTTCTTCAACTTGCATAACTTTTGTGATTTTAATAATATTGAGGTGTATTTTTTTAATAATTCTGACGCAGTTTTGAAGAAATATTTTTTGAAAAAAATATGTCTTAAAACTTCTTGGATTCATCATATTTTCTTTATTTTTTTTTATAGATAGCTAACAATGTGCTCCATAAGTCCTGTAAATATCAAAATGGGATATCCTTTGGTTTTCGAGAAATAATTGAAAACGTACGCCGAAACGATGCACACAATGTGAAAAACCATGTAAACAATAGACGAACGATATACAATGCACACTGTACGCCTTTGTACACCTTTGTATGCATAGACGAGAAATGTTTAAATGTATTTTGAAACAAATTAATTAAATAATTTAATTAAACATTACAACATTAGAATTTAAATTAATAAAATTATCATTTCAATATTTAACTCAGACTTTTTTTAATCTATCTACTCGTTAAATGTGTAAAACAAAAAAATAAAAATATATATTCCTCAGTTAGCCCTGACTTTCCAACGAAACAGCTTGGCTGAGATTTTGTCAACAAGATTCAAGTGCTTTGATGGCTCAATTGGTTAGGGCGTACGGTAGACTTAGGTTTAGACTCAGGTTTAGGAAGTTTAAGTAGGGTTCGCCGCATCCCCAGCAGGTGTGATTTTTCAAAGCGCCTGAGCGTGCAATTAGGTTTGTAAGTGACAATGCGTGCAATTGTGTAATTTCGAAAATAAATTAAGTGCAGTGATAATATATAAAACAATTGTTTTTTACAAATTCATTGTCTGCTTCGAGCTGCTGTAATGCAACGCCTACCGACGATTCTACAACACTTGCCTTAATAAGCGCGCGAAAGCGACATGCGCGAGACAAATGCGCAGTAAAAAATGATACAATAAGCACAGCCTCCTCATTTGGCTCTGCAAGCCTTACATCACAGGGCCTTCTCAGGTCCTACAAGTGCTGGAAGTGGAAATAAGCAGGACCAGTAAGGACCATGGGAGGGCTTGAATTGTATGGAGAGTGAGGCCTTCCTTGGACCTCCTTGGCCCTGATTAAGTGCTACAATTTGAGGTCCAAAGCAGGCCTAAAATTTCGATTCGGGTACCTCCTATATCTTAGGAGATATTTGAAGAAGAAAAAGGAGGATTTAAGCAAAGCGGCGATTTTTGCTAACTAATTTTATTTATAAAGGTATGTAGTTTTCTCAACTTTTGATCAAAATTATTAATATTTGGGACATATATTTTATAAATGGTGAATTTAATTGTTTAAAATAATAGTTATGGTGAAATAGCAAGTTGAAAACCTGAAACTTTGATATTTCGCAGCTGTATTTTGTAATTTCTTTTAGTACTAAAATTAGCACTTTAATTGCAATATATTGCTACCACATAAAACTAAAATTCGTAAATGATATGATTTTCGTCTAATTCAAATTATTTTATGCTTTTACCTGAAATAACAGAATTTTGTGATGTAGCGCACCCGCCGTTTTTTCAGTGCACACCATTCTTTAAAAATCGCTTCAAAAACCAAAATTTAACTTTATAAACATCCAGGAACAATCATGTGTTCTTGTGATCACGTCACACCGGCTTATTGATGATCCATTCTGGAATGACCCTATTGTTGAATCAATCAACATTTTTTTGATTCAACCAAATGTTCATGTATATCCAAGAAACAAGTTTTTAAAACTATATAGAAAACTCTGTCATGCAATTCCATGCTAAAGTTTATACTTAACCATGCATTCAGAGTTCAACCTCTAACAAAATTCCGATATTACAGCGACAGAGAGTTCATTCTCCTCAATCAGCAAGCCGAGATCTCACTAAGATTGTGAATCGAGAATATTCTCAGAAGGATTATTAGGATCCTTTTGAGAATGCACAGTCCTCCGAATCGGGATGGAGAAAATCAGCCACTGTGATGAGAGTATGATGAGACGACTCAACGTATGCTGTGGGGACGCGTGTTGGTTGCATGAGATCAGTGGTAGAGTTCGAACACTGTGTGCTGGAGTATAAGTGGGTTGATGGAGGGGAACAAGAATTCGAGCTCTGTCGTCCTGGAAGGAGACCACAGTGCCAACACGCGGGTGGATTGGGGGGTCACGCGTGAAGTTTCAAATTTAGTGCAATCGTCCACCACCCACTACGTGAAAAATTACACCCCTCCGCGAAAAAACGCAAAACTGCTGTGCCGTTTTCTTACAAGGTCTGGTCCGCCGTTCCACCACTGGCTCCCACGAAACTCATTTTTTTCCACATTGCAAAAATAATCAGTTATTGACGTCCAAGCATGGGAGCAGTTCGAGAAAATTTGATCCCTATATGGTTCTTATACCTTTTAGTATTAAAATGAGGGAGAAAGGGGTTTCTTCAGTATAAAATGGACTTTTTTTGTTCCTGTAAGCAATGTATGCTGACATGCAGCCTGCAACTCACCAAAATCATACTCTATAATTGCAAATTTTATTAAAAGCAAAATTATTGTTTATGGAATTGCAAGGAAAATTATTCAGAGCAATCTATTTATGTAAAATTTGATACTGCCAGGCTCTTCAAGTGTTCTAATCTACAGGAAATGATACTCGATTTCTAGAAAAGGTCTTATTTTTACTTAGCGATTACAATCTAATTGTAAATCTCACTATTAAATCAATAAAACTTGTTGCACGGTAATTACTGGGCACACTGTTTCCTTAGCAATATTTACATATCATAAGCATACATATTTTTAAGGCCTTCTATTTCTGCAAAAATACTCATGAAAATCAAGAACAAGTTTTCCAGCATTGTTTTAAGAACAGATTTTTTCATTTTTTCTCTTGTATCAATGGATTTCGATGCCTCAAGATTTTTTGTTGTTGTACGAAATTAAGGTCCAGTTAGATTGTTTATTCAAAAAAATCACCAGATATAACTTTAAACCGGTCCCTCTCCTTCACTCGGGGACTCCAGTTTTAACGTTAAATAAAAAAACTATATGTAAATTTGTGCAGGACTCTCTTTCATTATAAAAGGGTGCAGTTATATATTTTCAATAATTCAATTTTCACCTTCGCAGGGCTTACTCCCCAGGGAGAGACTTGTCCTTTAATTTTCTTCTTCCCTTATACCGTACCAAGAAACTAGCCCCCGCCCGTTCATTAAATTTGTACTTAAAAATAATTGGGCTTGACAAATCAGTATCCAGTTTATATCCAATTTGGATATAATTGGATTGAAATTTCCAATTTTAATATTTTAATGCCACGCCTCCGCAAAACCAAGTGTCACTTAAATGAGAAGGCTAAAGTTTGTAACCCAGAAATTATGTTTTGTGGGTGAATCCTAACAAGGGGGGTTAGGTTGGTGTCCGGCTCCGATTTTTTTGTTACTTTGCAGGTGGAAAGAGGTCCCAGACTATGAAAAAAAAATGGGCTAACGTTCACATTTAGGGGTTGAAATTATTCGAAATAACCACTCAATTACGTGTCATCCACCCCTTCAATAATATTAATAAATAAGAAATATATTTATTAATATAACATTTCTGTAAGTAATGGATTACAATATTTGGTTTGGACGATTAATAATAATATAACTTATTTTTTGTTAGCGATAGCATTTGTTCTTATATCAATTAACTCTTGTTATGTAAAAACCACCCCTAAAAAACTTTTCATGTTTTGTTTAGCAGGCAATTTTAATGATGATACGTATAACAGACCTAATTTCTATCTAGGTTTAGCCACGCACATATTTCCGTTGAAAATTGTTCCAAGAAGATAAGATATACAACGTTGCAAAATACACTTTAGACAATTTGAAGGAGGCTATTGATTCGAAGATGACAGTTCACTACATAGATCTTCGAAGATGAGCTTTACAAAATAAATATCACAAAATTTATATCTGTGTCATCTTTACATAAAACTAGACATACAGAACAAGAATGCGATGTTTTTTAAAACAATGTAAAATCAGAAATTTTAAGGTTTGGGGAAAGCAACATTTTCAATTCCGATCAAAGTGGCTTCAATTTGGAATTACACAGTGGAAGAACTTTGATCTTTCAACGAACAAAAACTGTGGCAAATTTTGTTCAATAGGTTACCTCCACCACGCACAGCTATACAATTCAGCCAACCATATCTGCCGATGGAAGATTACTTTCGCCCCTTTTTGTAGTTTTAAAGGAACCATATGCACAATGTGGACCAAGAGTAAAGGAAGTACTTTTTAAGGCAAACAATATTTATTTGTAATCCTCTAAATCCGGTAAACTTTCTTGAGAATTGCTTCAAATGTGGCTTCAAGACTTATTTTTCCCTGACGTAGGTTAAAATTCTGTGTTATTATTAGATTCATGGAGTGGCCAGTGTGAACGAACCGTGCAAACAGCAATAGCAGAAGGTAAAACAATTTTACTAAAAACCATTCCAAAAAGCACAACTGGGAGAATTCAGCTCTTGGATTAATTGACGTATTCAAATATTCTTGGTATAAAAGCGGATATACATCAAATAAACCTCCACATTTTGATAACCCTATATACTTCTGTTTAAGCAAAGATATGGAATCTTCTTATGATATTTGCGGTTGCAGTAATAACATGTTCATTATGCAAGAAGAGGTTTTGCCTAAAACACTTTTTAGAAGAATATCACTACTGTGAAAACTTCATGCCTTAAAAATTTAATGATATTGTTTCTTTTCGACTAATCCTTCATTATTTCAAAAACTCTTAGATTAGAATTAGAATTAACATTTGATTACAATTTTATGCGCAGTCTTACAAATGGTTAAATTAAAACACACTTATCATATCACACATTTATTTTTTATTTCGTAGAAGATATATTGTAAGTCGAAAGCCTTAAGCAATAAGGATTAAAAGGACGATATGTGTAAGGGTAAGTGTATGTGTGTACAATTTCCAACGGAAATAAGTACGTGGCTGAACCTAAGTAAAAATTCTTTAAACAGGTCTGTTATATGTATCACCATTAAAATTTCCTGCTGAACAAAACATAACAAGTTTTTTAGGGGTGGTTTTTAAGTAACAACGGTTAATTAATATAACAACAAGTTCCATCGTTAACAAAAAATCAGTTACATTATTATTGATTGTTCAAAACAAATATTTCAATCCATTACTTACAGAAATGTTATATTAATCAATATACATAACATTCATTGATAACATCAAAGGGGTGGATGACACCTAATTTAGGGGTTATTTCGAATAACACTGATGATTCCTAATAGAATTTAATACCAAAACAAGATGTTTGCAGCAACAAAGTCGAAAATCTTAAACTATATGTCATATTGCGAAGCATTGTAGGGGTAGACTTTCTAAATTACGATACTCTATGGGGTAAGTGTTTTTACAACTAACAATAATGTTTTAATACATCATAAATTAGAACAATTTTGTGTATAACCAATGAATAAAAAAACAACTTTACCTCTTAAAACACGAAAAGACGCAAAAATATGGAAGGGGTGATTTCAGCCACTAAATGTGAACGCTTGCCCGAATTTTTTTTCTCCATAGTCTGGAAACCTTTTTTCACCTACAAAATAACAAAAAAATCAGCGCAGGACACCAACCTGACCCCCCTGTTAAGTACTTACCACATTTTAGAAAGCATAGAAGGCTTGAACATATTTTACGCATTCTAGCTTCTTTTTTGCGCGCAAAACATCCACTCGATCTTACCATTTCTAGCATTTATTTGCAATAAATAATGGACTAATATCAACTGCTTGCCTCTCTACATGGCAAGCTTTTACACATATTAAATATGTTTCTTCGAATTCCGCTAACGCATGTGAGTGAAAAGAATGTTGACAACATCTAAAATTAAATGGAGTTCAGAACGCGAAATTATGTCTAACATCATCTTATCTTTACTGCTCGTGATAATTAGTGGATGGATTCAGTTGGATGGATGCATACCACCATGTGCATGGATAAAGACTGCTGTGCGGCATGATGCCAGACAGACTGTTACCCATTTTCAAGACAACTGCGACAGTTCCACAAAAACTATTGATGTCAATTTTGGAGCATAATTTGGATATGTTGTCAAAATTTTTCCGACAGTTTTTCTTGAGCCCGATGATGAAGAGGTTCTTAACTCCTGAATATATTTTCATTCATCTTTATGCAATATTCATGTATGATATAAAGGGGGCAATATATTATGAGAAAATAAAATTATTTAACGTTTTTTTTTCACTGAAAAATCTCTTCAAGAAATCTATTTTTTAAATTTTTCGGAAATTTGTGAGCTTTCTTTTTACTCCTTAGAGCTGTCATGTAAAATGCACCAGTAAAGTAGAATTTAAAAAAACTTATATCTTTCATTCATTTTTCAAAATCTAAAAGGCAGCAGAAAGACAATCAATATTAATCACACCTGAATTTTTTTGACGCAAAATTAAAGGCTTTTGGCAAAGAAAATATTACTTATAACTTTTTTGTTTTGAAAAAGACGCATAATTTGGTTAAAAAAAAAAATAAAATATCGAGTTATTTTAAAAGGGACCATAACGATGTTTTTTAATATTCGATAAAAATACTCAGGAGGCATCCCCAAAATTTAATTTCAAGGGTTTTTACTTTCTTTATCCCACTCTCAGAAATTTTCTCTTGCATCAAAAGGTTGTTTCTTTACACAAATGGAAGTTCCTCTAAAACTTAACGTTAAGAGGATTTTTATTTGTCTCAAAAATAATCTTTTTGCAGCAAACATCATCCTTTTGCGAAAAAATTCACGTAATCTTGCAGCTGAATAATTCCTCTTATCTAAAGCAGACTTTCACGTGGTTCGAAACAAAACAGGGAAGGGACAATGCCTTTTTTTCAAAACAACCCTTCATCTGAGTGGTGGCATGTCATTTCTAATTTTTGCAGTATAATACAGCTTTCAGGATAGCTAAATACAGAGTTTGGAATTTTTATCGCACCGCGATTAAAAATAATTCTACTTGGCTGAGTCTTCAATTATACCTCAATTAAAACATAGTTAAAACATGCTCATGGCGTTTTCTACACGAAAACATTTTTTACTCACTGAATTACCGAATTTGTTACGATTTGGCGGATATGATAAAAAATTAGTAATAATTACAGACCTACGTTTTCATAAATAGTATAGAACTTTTTCTAAGAGAATTAAAAATAATTCAGTAAGAATTCATAAACGAGACAATCATTTTATTAAATGGAATCTTGAAAATTTACCAAATTCAGGTTCAGTGCAAATGAAGTGGAAGAGCCCATAATTCACAGAAAAAAAATATTCCGATTTATAGAGGGGTTTCTATATTTATCCTGCTGTGTATGTCAGAAGGAAGATAGGGAGGAAAGAAGGGCAGAAATAACTTATATTATTATCATACCATGAATGTATATTTTCATCTTTATTGCAATTGCGTATATTAGAAATTAAATACATGCTCCTAAAAACAGGATTAGGCATTATATTATAGTGTAAGAGCTGAAACGGAAAAAGTCGGGTTATAGAAGGATGTGGCAGGAATCGAACACGGCTTTCCAGGACGACGGCAAGATTGTTTTCCACTCTGGTAAGCTGAATTATAAGAATCATAGTTTTCATCGTCTATATGAATTAAATGGTAGACAAATCATTAATCCTAATTAATATCTTCATTAATTATTAATGGATATGATTTTAGTTTTCTAACGACTGACATATTTTACTTACTTAACTAAAGTATACATAATATGAATTTAAAGAATAATACAATTCTGCTCGTTGGGTCCACGTTCAAAGTTTATACAAAAATATCACAGGGTGTCTAGCGAAATTTTGTTTTTAAATTTCCGGCAAATTGCCGGATTTACCGTTTCGAAATTAATGTTTTTCCGGTTTTTCCTTGTGATATATGTGTTTCAATTTCACACCTCATAATTAGTTGAAAAAGTAGTAAACGATACGATCAAAGTTTACAAAATTAATATTCTTTTATCTGCAGAATCATTTTTTTATGCAACGCGCAGTTTCTGCTTTAATTGTTAAAACTAACATTAACAATAAACAAATTACAATTTTAGAAAAGCGACACAAGGTACGGTAAAATATTTTTATATTAATTTTATTAATAATTGAAATTTTATTAGACAAAATTTTCAAAGAAACTCCGTAGCTCGACATTACTATCAGACGAGTAAGAGCGGGTAATGTAATCAATAATTCAACTTTATTTAAACTTCACGTTTGATTCTATGTAATATTAAAAGTATAGACGCGCACAATGTATATAAAAATAATACTGTTGACCTAAACATTCTTCGAATGCATGATCTGCATACAATACCTCTTTTGTCGACATTTTGATATAAGAAAATTAATTTATGCAACACATACATAAACAAATACACTTCATTTTCCAGCTGAAAGTTCCTGTATAGAAACGTACACAGGTTCCTAGTACACCGGTTCCTGCCGCGGAGCCTGCGAGGGAACTTGCGCACGTTCCCGTAGAGGAACCTGGGTATTCAAATACCTGTACATATTCCTGCATTATCGTGGATGTTTCTGCAAGCAATTCTCTAGGCAGGATCGTGTATAGGGTTTCTGCGCAAGTGGGACAAATTTACAGAAAGTATCTATGAAGGATCCTGTACAGGTTCCGGAGTAGGTGGAACACTCGCAAAAATATCTCTGAAGGATCCTGTGCTACTTCTGTCCCACATGAATATTCCTGTGCAGAAACCTGTAAAGGACCCTGTGTACTTTTTCTGAAGCAAGCTGATACTGAAGAACCTTTAAAGAACCTTCACACACACACACACACACACACACACACACACGCACGCACGCACATATATATATATATGTATGTATAATTAAAAACTAAAGGTTAACAGCCACCGCAGGGTCCCACTG
>JAABKJ010012100.1:0-10596 GCA_011634705.1 Andricus grossulariae
AAGTTTTCTTTCTTTCGTTCTCAAATGCTTGAGAAAAATTATATATTGAGTCAGTGACGTACCTATACAAAAAAAATCCAAGTCGGATTGAACCAACACCCTCAAGTTACTCTAATTTACCCCAAAGTCTTTTAACCTAACCTTGAATTCTTAGGCATTTCATCAAATACTTTTAATTTCCCTTGAATTTTTCTAAGCTCATTTCATAGTTACTGAATACAATGATGTCTTTTCATATTCTTTAATTTTTCACAATTCATTTTAATTTTGTTTAAAGCACTGCATTTTTACGAATTTAATTGAATTCCTTCCGTTTAACTTAAATTCCTCTAAATTCATTCCAATTCCACAAAAATCAATGGAATTTGTTTGATTCAAACAATTTTTACATTCTCATCAGCGAAGGTATTAGATTTGTATGACCAAATAGCCAAATAGCACACGATATGAAAAAAAGTCAAGAGTAGAAAAATGTTGCTCTTTGAAAGTTCTAAAAGATTATTACAAAAACGTATTCAATTTTTTTTTTTAATCGAAAATTCAAATATTGACCGCACAAAAAATAATTATAAATCAAAAATTCCATTTTTCGGCCAAACTATGAAAGACACGACAGGTGATGATTGACGAAAATTGTGCAATAAAAAAAGATCTACAAATTTTCTATTCATCACTTCATCACATGACGCGTAGTTTTTATTTTATTCGTAAAAAACATTGAAAATAAAAAAAAATTAAATTTCTGGACAAACGTTAAAGGCTACAAAAAAAAAAACAATTAGACAAAAGTTTTTTGCCCAAAAAGAATATACAAATTTGTTATCAATCATTTTTAGATAGGACGAGTCGATTTTCTTTTACACAAGAGATCCCATATAACAGCAGTTTCGGGGGGTGCCTCGCACTGACCTTCCTTGTAAAACAGTATCCTCGAAACGGAAACAGTCAGGGCCGCCTGAACCATTTACATAATATTGCGCAATATACTAAACTGAGTACTCGTGCACTTCCGGCCCTTCCGAGGGCCGAATCGTAACCGTCTCTCTCCCTGCCCACTGAGAAAATGCGTGGGCCAGCAGTTTTACGAATTGGTAAATCGGATGCCCTTCTATGGGAGCTTTCAGGTAATACTTATTATGTTTTACATATATAAATTAATCTTGGTCGAAATTAAAAATGGCTCATCCAATATAGCGGGTGAAAATTGTAAAAACAGAACTGATTTGACTGAAAATTACAAATGGGGATTTTTTTGGGTCGCTGCTTTCAAATCCAAAGTAAACATTAAAAATGGCGCACCTCATAAATGGCAGATCGAAATGGTTAAAAGAAACCCGATTTCAAATTACATGGAAACATAAGAATTAAAATAATAGAAAGTGAATAAAAACAACTCTGAAGAATACAAGTAAATGGAAAGGGATTGAGTGGAAGTCAACAAGAGAATTTACAAAAATACGAAATGAATTCAGAAAAATCCCAAACAATTCGAAGAATAAATGTGCTCTACTTTGATAATTAGAAAATTAGATAATGAATCACTACACTATATTGTATTGGATGGCTGAATAAGTGAACTCTCTTGCCTCAGTTGGCCGTATCAAGGCTTATCTTACCTTTGTTGGCCCCGATTTTAAAGTCTCAAAAAACCAAAAAAAGGTGCCGCTTATATGTGTGTATATACGGTAAAAGAATTCAAAACAATTCAATGAATTCACAGAATTGAAAACAATTCCATTTTTGAATGAAAACATTCAGAACATTTCAAAGGGCTCGAAAGAAATGAATTATTTCAAAAGTATTCAAAGAAGCCGGAAGTATTCCAAGAATACAGAATTATTCAAAAAGTCAACAGTATTCAAAGAATCCAAATGAATTCTTAATTTCAAGTCGTTAATTGTAATTATATATATAAGTTTAGTGTTACATTACTCTGATAGTTCGAATAATCGTATAACTTGGTTATAAATTAAATGTATTGTTCAAAAATCTGCTGAAAGTAACATTTACAGTTGAAACCCATTTATTTCTAGCATTTTATAATATGAAATGGTATTTCATTTAATTCAAAGTACACTCGGACTTCAATCTCACCAAATTCGATGTATGCCTTTCAAAAATTCCACCGTGCCGCGATTTTGGATGAGAGGATCCGCGGGGGATGTTCCGTGGACACTTATGCATGGCAAAACAGTAACATAGCGATAAAGCGCAGTACCCCAACGGCCTAGCTGGACAACTGTGTCACGTTTTGCCACATTGTGTCAGTTCACTCTCAGTGCTCACACGGCCCTGTCTGTTAACGTTCGGAGAGGCTCAATTGAAGCCAAAAGTCAGAACCAAAACCATGCATAAATTAAAGTCCAAGTGTAGACAAAAAAAGAAAAGAAAATTTGAGTCACGGTTACTGGAACTAAGATCAAGATTACTTGACGTTTACCACATTACTTGACTTTTGAATTAAAAGAATTCAAACAAATTTTTAAGAATTAAATTGAATTCTTTATCTTAAGTCGTGAATTGTAATCTTAAGTAATGCTTAATTACTTAACTTAAAGCATCAAGAAGAATTCAATGGACTCAAAAAAGTTCAAAGAATTCTTAAGTAATAAAAGAATTCTAAAGAATTCCAAGAATTCTAGTGAATTTTTCATAATTTTCGGTTTGTTAATTTCAAACTTAAGTCTTACTTAATTTTTGAATTCAAAGAATTCAAAAATTTTATAGCATGAAAACTATTTAACAGATTGCAAAGAATTCAAAAGTATTCAAAGAATTTGAAAAAATCCAAAAGTTGTCCAAGATTTCCAAAGAGGTCAAATAATTCTCAAGAATTAAAAGAATTCGAAGAATCCAAATGTATTCAAAGAATTCGAAGGAATTCTTCTTAGTCTTAAGTTGTTAATATTAATGTCAAGTAATACTTAATTTGTGAATTTAAAGAAATTCAAAGGATTTAAAACAGGTTTCGTAGTTTTGCACACGATTGAAACCCGAAAAAGCTTTAAATTTTTGATTTAAATTTATCAATTTGAAAGAAGTTATAAGAATTCAAAGAAGTCAACGAATCCAAAAGTATTCAAAGAATTAAAATTACTTTTTAATTTTACGTTGTTGCTTTTCATTTTATGTAATACTTAATATTAGGATTTGAAAAACTAAAAAAAAAATCAAACGATCCAAAGAATTCAACAGAATGCAAACAATTCAAAAGAATTCGAAACAGTCTAAATTTACAAAAAAATTCAAAGAATTCAAAAGAGTTCAAAGAATTTAAAATAACTCAAAGAATTCAAAAGAGTTCAATAAATTCAAAAGAATTCAATAGAATTCAAAAAAATTCAAATGAATTCAAAAGAATTCAAATAATTTCAAAATAATTCAAATGAATTCAAAAGAATTCAAATTAATTCAGAAAAATACAAATTAATTTACATAATGAGGATGCATTCAAAGAATTCCAAAGATTCAAAAGAATCCAAAGAATTAAAAAGATATCCAACGAATTCAAAAGAATTTCAAACAATTCAAAGAATTCAAATGTATTCAAAGCATGAAATCTATGCATCAGATTGCAAAGAATTCAAAAGAGTACACAGAACTCAAACGAATTTAAAGTATTCAAAAGAATTGAAAATAATTCAAAAGAGTTCAAAAAATTTAAAAGAACTCAAAGAATCCAAAAGCATTCTAGGAATCATGAAAAACATGTTCTACAGTTTGACAAATGGAATGCTAGAGGGTAGTTGAGGGCGGTTGCCTTCCTTTGTGAGTAAGAATAATTAGTACAGTTTTGGTAAAGAAATAAAATAAATTTAAAGCATGTAAATTATAAATTTATTTTGAATAATTAATTTTTTGTTAACTAATACGTGATCCTGTATTTGCAAATTGAAGAATTTGAAACGGATTCAGGAAAATTGAAAGAATTCAAAAGGCTTACAAATTCATATTTCTTGATTAAAAATAAAACTTTGGTTAAAAAATGTGACTGAAAAACCCTTTTCGGTTGGAAATTCAACTATTTTGTTAAAAGGTCATCTACTATTTTGTTAAAAATGCAATATTTTTACTTGAAATGTTCAGAATTGAAGGCGTTTCAAATTAAATCATACAAAAAGGTAATTTTTCCGAAATTGGAAACATTTCATGCCCTGATACTTAAAATTGTTTATAACACATTACTGAATTTAAAAATTCGCGACAAAAAATTGCCTAATTATAAAATACCCGAACTAGAAAATTCCAGAATGTTAAAGTTCCCGCATATAAACAATTCGAACATTTTTTTATTAAAAAAATTAATTGTAATATAATTTTGATTGTTATATATTAATTAATTTTATAAATAAATGAAAATTTCAATTGGTAAAATTCAGGAATTCTCTAGTTTGGATATTTTATAACTCAGCAATTTGTTGTCGGAAATTTCATCATTCGCGAATTTTATTTTTCGGAAATTTTACAGTGTCGGAAATTTTATTTCTCGGGATTTTTTAGTGGTCCCTAAAAATGCTCTTATTTTCAATTCCAGACCTTCCAAATTGAATAAATTTAAAATGTGAATTACTTGGCATAGTAAAAAACTCTTTAATTTCTAAGGTTTAAAAATTAAAAAAATTCAATTTTCGCGATTTGCAATTTTTATTCTTCAATTTTGAAGATCTACAATTAAAAACTCTTATATTTTAGGGATGTTTAAATTAAAATTCTCAAATTTTAATGATTTTGGAAGTATAGCTTTCAATGTTAAATTCTCAAAATAAAAAAATGTCCAAAAGAATAGTTCAGTTTTTAAGATTTGGAATAAAAAATTCTTTAATTTTAACGATTTACAATTTGAAATCCATTAAATTCAAATTTTTGCAATTGAATACTTTCATATTTAATGTCTATAATAGAAAATTGAGAAATTTTGAATGCTTATTCTTTGGAATAGTTTATTTTTGAAGATTTACATTTTAAATATATATTGTTCGACAGTTACAATTTAAAATTCTCTTAAGGCATGCAATTTGGAACATTTTTTTTAAAATTTTGAATCTTTAAGGTAATTATTTTTATATATAATCTTAAAAATAAATTTGAAATTTTAAGTCTATAGAATTGAATAAATTTCAATGATAAGCCTACAAAATTGTACTATTAGAAAAAACAGGCAAAATTGCATCATTTTCCATTATACACATTAAATATTGAAAAATCCTAAATTGAAAATATTCATAATTATTAAAGAATTTTCAATTGTAAGGTTTTAAAATTGAACTATTGAAAAAATCAAATTAACGTAGATGTAAAATATTTAATTTTCAAGATTTATATTTTACAGATATGTTGATTTTTTCGTTTCTCTTAATAGTTCTATTTTGATCATTTACAAATGAAAATTCTTCACTTTTAACCATTTTCAATAGACCATTTTGCCTATCGGAAAGTTTACTGCGCATGTGCAATGTACTTCCTGTTGTACCCAGTCTTTGCGATCATTTTCGCTCTTTGAATACAGTGAAAACAGTTTTATTTAATTTTTAAACATTTGAGACAAGTTATGGGAAAAAAAATCAATGTGAAAATGAATTTCAATTGAAATATTAAAGCGATAGTCGTACCAAAGCCCACAAGGGACATAACCTATTCTACTTCATATGTTTCCCGAAACGCCCGAAACCTTGTTTACAATATAGAAGTGATCGTATTAGGAAAGAAGACTTCAAGACACATTTTGCTTCCGACAACTTAACCGCCGTCTCAATTGAGCAAAACTACCTTTTTCTATTACACATCTGCCCAATTTTGTACACGGAACATCATTTTCATTTAATTTCACTCCGCCAAAAGGTACAGTTGTATACATTTTTACAAAATATGAGCGCAATTTTCATACTACGCGGGATGCACATGGCAGCCGCACATGCGCAAATAAACTTCCGATAGTTAGGTAAAATGGTCTATTTAAAATTCTTCAATTTTGAATATTTGCATTTGAAGACTTTTCAATATTTAATTTATATAATAGAAAACGATGATTTGAAATATATCCAATGCTATTGATTAACAATTTTTTATTTATCTTGAAGATTATAATATAATAATAATAATTAGTTTCTCAGTTCGTTCAATATTGTTTGGTCTGTCAATCTTACACTAAATATTTATGCCAATATTCATCCAGCAATTATAATCAGGTACTTTACCGTGAAATAATCAAGCGAAGCACGAATATAAACAATTTTCCCATAAAAAAAAAAACAAATTCTATACGAGAATATTCCCCGATTTAAAATTCCCGAGAATTTACAAACTCTTGAATGAACATACGTGAGTGGGTAGGTGAGTCACGTGAAAAGTTTTCCCTTCGTCTCCATTTTACGAGATTACGTCATTCAGCCGTTGCTAGTGATGGTTACTGCTCGGTATTCCACAGTCATGACCAATCCTGACCGATCATGACGGCAAATGTTGGTAAAACGCGGTCAAACCCAAATATCTCCGACAGGAAAGGCTTTTTTAATGAGAAAAGTGGTTCAGTTGTTAGGACATACCCTATGCTAAACTTGTACAAAAAGTTTTTCGTTTCTAAATGTTCCAGTTATTCTCAAAGTAACAAAAATTCAAAAAAGCTGAACATAGCAGACGACACTTTTGACAGTTTCGCGCGAGTTTCGAGGAGAATTTGAACATGGCGCTTTACAAATTGACAATTAAATTGAAAATCTGTTGAATTTATTAGGTAATATTTTTAAAATAATATTTAGTTGTGTGCTGAGATATATTAAATAACACTCCAATGAATATGACAATTAAACATTAAGTTAAGTACTATGTATCGTATAGGTTATATTTCCTAAATGAAAATACTGTTTTTTTTTGTCTTCAAATAAAATAAAATTGATGTCTAATTATTATGATTTTAGATTTATGAGTGAATTGTGTAAATAATTTATTATTTGTTATTATTTATATGTGAAGAAATTCAGTAAGGCAATTATTATAATTAAAAAAAGAACAAAGAAAATTAAATAAAATTAAATTATTTGAATGGGTTTTGAAGAAACAGAATTCTTGAAAACATTTTTTAATATTATCGTTCTTGGGAATTACGAACATTTTTGTAACAACTCTTAAATTTACACGAATTCAGTTCCAAAATTCAGTTCCTTGCATTGAATTCGGAGAACGTTTTATTAAATTCAAATCCAATATTATAATATAATATGATATATATTAGGGTGGTTCAAAAAAATAGAATTTTTTTTTTTTTTAAGTCTCACACTGCAATAATTTTCACATGAGAGGGCGAGGCTTCAAAAAATAAAGAATTCATTAAGTTTTTGGTTTATGCAATTCCTCTTTCTATTAATTATTATAATATTCTTTTGAAATTGTTCGTGAGAAATAAAATTTCTTAATAACATACAAGTTTCCTTTATTTCTCTTTGTGCGTAGAAGAAAAAAATTATTCTAGAAAAAATAGTGTAAATGTCAGAGTTGTTACAAAAATTTTCGTAATTCCCCAGAAAAATAATATTAAAAAATGTTTTAAACCATTCTTTTTTCTGAAAAACCCATTCAAAAAATTAAGTTTTATTTCACTTTCCTTGTTCCCATTTTTAACTATAATAATTGCTTAATTGAATTTCTTCACATATCAGTAATAACAAATAATAAATTATTTACGCAAATTACTCATAAATGTAAAATCCTAATAATGAGATATCAATTTTATTTTATTTAACGACAAAAAAACATTATTTTCATTTAGGGAATATAACCTATACGATACATAGTACTTAACTCAATGTTTAAGTGTCATATTCATTGAAATGTTATTCAATATAACTTATCATACTACTAAATATTATTTTAAAAATATTTCTTGATAAATGCAACAGATTTTCAATGTAATTTGTCAATTTGTAAAGTGCCATTTTCAAATTCTTCTCGAAACTCGAGTGAAACTGTCAAAAGTGTCGTCTGCTATGCACAGCTTTTTGGAATTTTTTTTACTCTGAGAATAACTGGAACATTTAGAACCGAAAAACTTTCGGTACAAGTTTAGCATAGGGTATGTCCTAACAACTGAACCACTTTTCTCTATAAAAAAACCTTTTCTGGTGGAAATATTTCGGTCTGACCGCGTTTTACCAACATTTACCGTCATGACCGGACATTAACGGTCAGTTTAGGTATTACCACAGTCAGGCCGAGCAGTGCTCAACACTAGCCGTTGCCCTTTTCGCTTCGAGTGATTCAACACGTAAACAACGATTTAAATCTTTTCCCAAACTGTGAAGCATCTCAGAAAAATTGTGATCGTGAAAATGAACAAGTGTGGTGCACCGCGTCAAGCAGCGACTTCATTATTCATAGTTTCATGTGATTGTGTTCCGTTCAGAGGCGAATAATCGAAATTGCGCATCGGACTAAGTAGCTTCCTAACCTCTATTTGTTAGATAACATCCAAAAAACGAAAAATTTGTGGATTTCGAGGAGGAACTGATTGATTTATTTTATTTATTTTTTTCGTGAATTTGTTGAATATCGACGTTCGTGAGAAAGAGTTTGTTGTGACTTTGTGCAAGGAAAAGGCATGTCAAATGTGTGAATATTGGAGGGTCGACTGAGTCCCTACACATGGAATACGATTTGGAATCAAGCTATGAGGATCGTCTCCGGGATTTGGAAGCATTGGAGGAGCTTCCGAGTCGTGCACGGAGTCAGAAAAATGAGCAACAGCAGGCCTCGGGATCTGCTTTTTGGCGTATCCTCTGAAGTCAGGTGAAGGATATAAAGGTTGCCTACGTTTCAAACTCTTGTTTTTAATACAAAATTCGCTTTTTTCTCGAGTTTTCAAGAGTTCAGAATGGAATTTCCAATTTTTGTCATTTTTCAATAGGCTATTTTTTAAGGGTTAAATTTAAAACTGTTGAAAATTGAAAGATGAATTTACAACAGTTGAAAACTAAATTGATCATTTTCTTCTATTTTCAACTTTCTTCCATTTTTAGTAATTTTTGGGAATTAAATTCTTTCTGACGGAAAACACTAACATAATCTAAAATTGTTCATATATTCTAAATGTTGTTCAAATTATGAGGATTTTTGTTTTAAGATACTAATTTAACTTAAAATTTGGTTTAAAAATACTAATTTAACCTAAAACTGTTAAAAAAATATGAATCTTCTTTAAAAACTACTAATTTTGTAATAAAAATGTCTATTTCCTATGAAAAACTTTAACAGATTCTGAAACTGTTCAAGCTTGTAAATTTTATTATTTTGAATAAAAATAGGTGGATTTAAATCCAAATTCTTTTTGTTCAAAAATATGAATCTCAGGTGAAACACGCCAACATAACCGAAAGACATTTGTCGAAAATTTGTAAGTATTATTTGAAATCTAATAATTTTTATTAAAAATACTGATAATTTACAAAAAAATTAACATAAAATAGTTTAGAATTGGAAATCTTCTTTAAAATATTACAAATTCTCTAATTTATCAAGTTTCATGGAAATTACTCTTTAAATGTTTTCTATTGAAAATTGTCCCCGATTATTAAGGTTTTTAATTCCAAATTGTTTAATTTTCAACAATTAATGGAAAGTTTCTAATTTTTAGATTTTTAACTGTGATTTTTGGTGTTGTAAATTTATATTTGGTCAAGTATTAAAAGGCTTTATTTTTAAAATTATGCAATTTTGAATTATCTAAATTGGAACATAATAATTTTGATTTTTTCTAACATGACATCATTCCAATTTTAACCTTTTCTACATTGCATTTATTTATCTATAAACGATGTTAAATTGTACAATTTTGAACAATTCAAATATGAAACTTCACGTAGGTTTAGTTTTGGGTGTGCTTGAAGTTCTGAACGATATTTTTTACTGATGACTCTGTTAACCAGAATAAGTGCTCAAATGTTTGTTTACTTATATTCGAAATAATTTATTATTGAAAAAGGATTATAATGCATATCTTAACTTGCTTTTGGAGCAATAGTGGGTTAAATAGAAATGGGGAAAAATGTGTCGTTCATTTGAACGTTCGGAATTTCAGGTAAATACGTTTTGGGATTTCAGTTCACGTTAGCTTAAGTATAACACTAACCTAAAAAAAATATTTTCTTTTTTATGGAATAACCTCGTAAATGTCGCTCCTAAGAGTAAATTGTCCATATAATAAAATGAAGATTTAACTTTTTTATAAAAAAAGGTTCTCATCGATATTTATTGCGCGCAATTAATCTCTTTGTTTTCAAATTGAACTATTTTCTTGAAAATTCTTCTTTTCTAAAGAAAATTAATGGTTTTCAATTAAAATTGCACTATTCCATTTTTGGCTGAATATTTTTAAGTAGAAATTTCAAGTATTTGGTTGAGACTATGGGCATTTTGTCAAAAATTCCTCTTCTTTAGTAGAAAATTGATCTTGTTGCTTAAAAATTCATGTTTTACGTTAAAAAGTCATCTATTTGGTTGAAATTGCAATATTTTTACTGAGTAAAATATCGACACTGACTATTTGAACTGAGTTCAGCTGTTTGGCTGATAATTCATTTTTCTTGGTTGAAAATTAAGTTTTTATTG
>JAABKJ010012101.1:0-10596 GCA_011634705.1 Andricus grossulariae
CTCGGATATCACAGACATAAGATAGGGCTTGCGGAAAGTCCCCTCTGTCGTCTGTGCGGAATGGATGATGAGACAGCGACTCACATCCTTTGTCACTGCCCTGCGATTGCGGGGACATGTCTAACACTCACTGGCAGTTACGGCATCATTGAGTCAGAGATATGAGCCAATAGCGTGGCTGCGGTTCTCTCCTTATGGAGAGGGCTTTAGGATCACGCTCAGGCTCACAAGGGGACGCAATGGGATTACCTAAGCGTCAGGGGCTGTTACGGTCATAACCCAACTAATAATGATAATAATAGGTCAATCGATTCGTCTTAAGTCAACACCACTTTTCTATTCTCGCATCAAATTTGAATTATGAGAATGAGAAAATTTTTAGTATCAAATTTGATTTAAACCTATATAAATTACCATTACTTCCCTACTCTCTGATAAAATGTATTTACATTGTAGGTCAATCTATTTGTCTCGAACCAGGGAATCTTTTATATTCTTGCATCAACTTTGAATTATCTTGAAGAAAAAATTTTACTATAAAAAACTGTATTTTCAAATATTATGCATTACCATAGCTTCCTTACTCTTCAATAAAATGTATCAATATTATAAGTCAATCGATTTGTCTTGAATCAACACCACTTTTCTATTCTCGCATAAACTTTAAATTATGAGAAGAAAAAAATTTTCACTACAAAAATTGATTTTAAATATAATATAAATTTCCATATCTTCCTCACTCTTTGATAAAATGTGTTAATATCATGGGTCAATGGATTTGTCTCGAACCAAGAAATCTTTTATATTCTCGCATCAACTTTGAATTATGTTAATGAAAAAACTTTTAATATAAAAATCCGATTTTTGAAACATTAATAAGTGCTAAAAAAATGCAATGAATATTTTTAGAAATCCTTTAGTCAGTTTCAAGATATTAGTGATGAAAATAAGCCCTCCAAGTTTCATCAATTTATCTGCAACCGTTTTCAAGTTATCGCGTTCACAAAAAAGTGTGACGTTCACACATACCCACACGCACACAAATCTGGACAATTGCTTAGAACATTTTACTAGACATTTTTAAATTGAGGAAGGATTAATTAAATTAGTTTAAAAAGTTTGGAAAATATTACAATTACAAAGCTTCCTCTATGAGGAAGCTAAAATTAATAAAACGATGAAATGGTGTAACATTTTTATCTCTATTGAAACAGTAAGAAGGTCATATTATGAAATTATAAATGCGACGCAGCTGGTCTACAATTTAGAAACATTTTCTTCTGATTATTTGAACAAATCCTAGAAAAAGAAAAATGTTTCACAATCTCAAAACTCTAATAGATCAATATGGATCAATATATTAATCAATAATTATGCATATTCAGGATCCTCATACACTACTTTTCAACAGAATTCTGTTTTCTACTTTCAAAATTTTTTCGGTTGTATATATTTCTTATTTTCCATAGAAAATTGCAATTATTTAGCAAACTTTGTAAATCTCTCGAAATCAAGGTTAGTAAAATGAAAATATCTACAAATAAAATTTTACAAATTCGATTAGCGAAGTGTTAGCTGACAAAGATGAGACTATGATTCACTGTTATTTAGTATGATAATATATGAAAATGTATTATGCTGTATCGTATTGCATTATATTGTATCGTAATCAAAAAAGAGAGAGGGAAGGGGGGAGAAAGAGACTAATATTGACGATTCTGAATAAAATTTATAAAAATGTCTTTTTTCTTATGGGAAATACGTGTTAAAATTCATGGGGCTTGAGGATGTCATTTTTTTCAAAAGAAGATTTTTGTGTGAATTCGAACTAATTTCAGGGCGATATGCACGAAAATTCGAGACAACAAATTTCGAATGTACTTTTGGACCACACTAGCGCGCATGCATGTTTTAACAGCCTCGAAAAATATCTTTAATTTTTTTACTCGTCTAGAAGCTATAACATTAAAACAATTTTATCATACAAATTTCGAAGAAAATGGTCACACTATTTTCAGATTTTTCAATTGAATAAGTAGACAAAAACAGATATTTTCAGATATTTACTTTTTTTTAAAGATTTCGGTTGAAAAAAAATTATTTGAAATCACATTGACAACAAAATAGCTGAATCATAAAACCAAAACAAAAAAAATAATTTTCACCAGTTGCATTTTCAACGAAATAGATTGATTTTCTACAAAGAAGATTTATGTTTTGCCAAAAAGTACAGATTTTGAACCAAATAATTACATTGGCAACCAAAGGGATCAATTTTCAACTGAAATGATGAATTAGTAAAAAGAAAAAGATTAATTTTCCACAATTTGCATTTTTAATCAAAAAAGATCAATTTTTAACAAAATAGTGGAATTCTCAACAAAAAACTAATTCTTTAAAAAAAAATGACATTTGTAGAAATCTTTTTAATTTTTTCAAATTAATTATTCAAAATAAAAAGTTTTTAAAAATTTGCACAGGAATCTCAAACAAAGTTCTTTATTTTCTTGAAGCTTTTTAAATTTTCTAAAAAACTTTGAAATTATTTTCGAAATCTTAAACAATTTACATTTGATTCAATATTATTGAAAATCTTTTCAAATTTTAAATTATTTTTTCAATCATTAAGAAAACTTTCAAACCTTTTGAATATCTTTCAAAATTATTAAAAAATTTTCAACATTTTTCTTACAATTCTGAAAAATTAACAAAATTTCCTTCTAATTTTCTAGATTCTGTTATGGCAATTTTTAGAAATCTGTTTTAATCTTTTACAATCTTTTCAAATATTCCCTTAAAATTAATCTTTCAAAATAAAAAATCAGTTGAAATTTTCCTATGAATTTTAAGAAATTTTTTTTTGTCATCATAAAACATTTCAAAATGCTTAGGAAGGTTCAAAATTTTGATTTCAAATATCTTAATATTGCTCAAATTTGTTATAAAACTTTGTAATCTTGTTAATTCAAGAATTTGGCTATAAAATCGTCCACATTTTGTCGAACTTTTAAGAAATAATTTAAAATGTTTTGAATTCTTTGTCAATTTGTTCTGATTTTTTTTTTTTTTAATAAAAAGTCAGTTCAAAATTTCCCATAGTTTCCAGATATTAGTAGAAATTGGCGCCATGCATTTTTTACTAATTGGGCAAGTAGCAAATGCGTTTCAAAATAAATGTATCTTTTCCTATTTATGTTTTCTTAAGGTTATAAAAATGTAATTTTCTTAAGATTTTCGACAAAATTCAAAAAAGATTTTTGCAGACTTTAAATATGTCGAAAAAGTATCATTTTTTTATTTCACCGGATTTTTCAAAAATGTTCTAAAAAATCTGAGGGAATTTAGAAGATATTTAAGACTTTAAGAAGCTTGGAAGATTAAATTTTTTTTTTAATTACCTGCAAATCCTCCAAATTTTGTTTTGATAATTTTGGAAATCTTTTGAAATGTTTTAAAGTATTCTCAAATATTTTCTCAAAATTAATTTTAAAAAACGGAAAATTAGTTTAAATTATCTCATGAATTTTAAGAATTTTTTTATCCTCGTGATTTAAAATCTTTTGACAAATTAGTTGAATCCTCGACCAAAGAAGATTATTTTTCAAACAATTGCATTTTTAACAAACAAAAACAAAACAAAATTCTCCAAAAAATAGTCTAATTCTCAAAAAAATCAAAAAGATTTTTAAAGATTTCAGACGTGTTGAAAAAGGTTTTTTTTTTATTTCACAGGATTTTATAAAATTTGAGGAAAAACTCGAATCAGTTTACAAGATATCCAGAAGTTTCAGAAGTTTTACAAACCGTTATTTTTTTAACTGACTCGAATTATTGCTAAAATTTTGAAAAATCTTTGAAAATTAAAAAAAATGCCCTTAAATTTGCCAGATTTTTTTCGAAATTTGTAAAACTTTTTTTAAATGTTTTGAAACCTTTTTAAATTTTCTTTAAAAATAAATTTGTTGAAATAAACAGACATTGACCATTTCCTCATTAATCTCAAGAAAAGTTTTTTGTTCTCTTGAAGCCTTCCAAATTACTTAAAAAGCTTCGACATTTTTTTCGCAGTCTTAAAAAATTTACACTTTGTTTTGAATTTTGTAAATCTTTTCAAATTTAAAATCATTTTTTAATAATTTCCAAAACATTTGAATCTTTGACATATCTTTTTAAATTATTCGAATTTTTCCAACGAAATTTCTTAAAATTCTGAAAAATACAACCTGAAACAAAAAAGTTACATATTTAAGTATTGCATACTTTTAACTCAGTACAGTATTAAATAATTCAATCTCACAAACACAGTTGTCTAAACAGTTTATTATTGTTCATAATTATCTTCAGACAAATATATTCACAGAAAATAAGGAGATTATTTCAAATATGATTCTCTCTTATGTTAATTTTTTATTTGTTCGCAACTAAAAAAGCAAAGCCCTTCACTCAGAAAAATGTTTGTTCGAATCAAAAAAACATTTGTTTGACCCTATATCAAAGATAGAATTTGTTTGATACAAATAAAATTTGTTTGAGTTAACAAATCGTGTGTTTGAATCAAATAAATTTTATTTGAATCAAACAAATGTTTGTTTAAAACAATAAAATATTTTTTTTACCCTATATCAGGGAAAGAAGTTGTTTGATTCAAACAAATATTTTTCTGAGTGTATATAGGTGATCATAATCTTTTAATGAACTTCAATGAACGAGGAAACCTGCACCAGAATTTTCAGATCACAATTTTTTTTCTTTGTTTCTTTATTGACTCCAGTATCTGCAAATTCAGTTTTTCAAGTATCGACTAAATACCAATTTCAGAAATAAATTTCGTAGTGCTTATATTTAAAAATACCAGTGTTGGTTCAGTTAATTTTTTCAAGGAACACGTTACAGTTACGATACCCAGCAAAAAATGTAACTTGTTACAGTCAGTTACGTTACTGAAAAAAGCAACTTCAAGTTACTCTTGATTTAGCCCCTCGCACATCCTTAACTTTTTTAAATTAAAAAAAAAAGAACAGCTCATATGAAATGTGTCTGCGCCACATTTCCGGATTTAAACGGACAATATGTTTAGAATATAAGAAAACACAAGAGGCTTATAAAGGTCCCTTCAATTTTTTAATTGTTCAAATATTATGACTGTCGATTTGAAAAAAAGTATACTAGAATTTGGGAGAACTTTTGCACTTTAGGCATGTTTGTTTTCCATCTTTTTTCTGATTAAATATAAATTACGGGTATTGCTAGTGAACACTAACATGAAATTAGAAATTAAAAAAGAAAGTTTTTTTCGCAATTTAGAGTTTTTTTTCATGTGCAAAAACATTTTTTGGTTTAATATGCCGAACCTGAATATTCTTCAGAATAAAACAAGGAAACATGTAATCATTCTGCTTTTTTGAAAAATGAGTTTTTAGTGATTTAGGAATTTTAATAAATCGGGATTTTTTATTTCTTTGCAACATTAGAAAATTTTAAAAACTACAGAAATTTATTCATTTGAAAGAAAAATAAGAATGTGTTTCTTTGTTTGAAGCTAAAGAAATTTTAGGTTCAATATATTCAACATTTTCCAAAAAAGTGCGCTTTTGATTCAATAGAAAAAATATAATCTCGCACACATTAAAAAAATTTTAATTTAAGTTTTATTGATTTCAAGTGTACAATATATGTTTAATGTTTTTTGTTTGACTTCATTTTTAATAATTTTTTCAATCCTTCAATTTCGAGCCAAGCCTCAAATTTTTTGACATATGAAAAATATCTAATTTCGAAAGCTTCGGTTATGAATTAATTTAATTTTGAACGCTTTTGATTAAAAATTGTTACTTTAAAACACTTTTTATTCCGAACGCTTGAAACGAAAAACTGAGTAAATTTTAAGGCTTTAAATCTAAAATTATAAAATTGTCAACGAATATAATTTGAAACTATACAATTTTTGGAAATCGTATTTTCGACAGGGATGTTATGAAAAAGAAATATTTTTCCATGTTTGAAAACAGACTGGAAGTATTCAAGGACTCGAGAATCGAAAACTCATTCGCTTGTTCTTCTGCTGGGCCTCATTTTAAATGTCGGTCTATCTCACAACCCACCTCGCTCTTAAAAAGGAGATATGGTAATACAAAACTGAAAAGTAACGAAAAAGTGACCTACTTAAAGGAATAGGTCACTACAAAATAGTAACTAAGTCACGTCACATGTATAAAAGAACAAAATCCCTAAAAAGTTACAAAGAATTTTACGTTGTCAAAAACTTTGTGACTAGTGAGAGGCCGTGCATAAATTAAGTGACGTGTTTTTTCTGAAATTTTGAACCACATACTTCCCTTTGTTAGGGTGTGTAAGTTTTGATTAAACCTTGCCCTGTCCTGCGTAGTTTTTGCCGCCTAAATTTTTTTCATGAATTTTTTCAGCGGACATCCAAAAATAACGCAAGATGATTTGGGAATACCGGGGATTTGGTAAAATCGTACTGTTTCTTATGAATTAACAAAGTGGTTCAACTTTCAACCAGTTACATTATTCACGATAAAATATTCTATTTCTACCAAAAAGAGATGAATTTTGTAATCAAAAAGACGAATTACACAAGCACATGAAAAGAATAAAAGTCTTGTTCATCAGATGAGACAAACATTTTTGTACCTTTTTGGTGTCGCTAAATCCGAATCCGGTGTTTTGGTTCAACTTGCTCAGATCACATTTCGTTTCTAACCTTGAAAAAGTGGAAAAAGTTAAAACCTTTTTTCGATTTTTTGAGGTTAGGAACGAAATCCGATCTGACTGAGTCAAACCAACCTCGGATTCGTTTGCGACCATAAAAGTATATAGTAATGATTGTCTGCTCAGGTGGAGCAGACTTTCATTTTTTTATGTGTGCCTGTGTTATCAATAAGAATTGAATTTTCAATAAAGAAAGATTTTTAAGTCCATGAAGAAAAAAAAAAAATGTTCAATTTCCATTCAAAAAGATGACATTTCTACGAAGCAGTTTTTTTATATTTTTCTTTTATTTCCAACCAAATAACTGAATTTCCAAACAAAAAGATCATTTTCAAATTTTGAAAGTGAAAATAGAAAGTACACAAGGCTGCGATACTGAAACACAAAATCTATTTTCTACAGCTGTAAAATTTATGACTTAATTCTTCGTAGTCTGCTAATAGTGGCAAAACTCACGTTTCAACGATAAATTTTACTGAGTTGCTTGTGCCAAACTATTTAGAATTTTATAAGTCGAACCGATGCCTCTTTTCCAAAATCTACATCACAAAAAGGAAGTATCTGAATTTTTCTATCAACGTCTGTAAAAATCAATCATAGCATCTATATACCCCTACTGAATTTTGCATTACTTATTCGATCATCGATTTTCGAGTACTAATATACCATCACTAACAATAAACTTGTGCAATTTACGATAAACAAATATTATATAAAAAAAATGTTTGTGAATTTTTTCGAATTCGCAGGTAATTTTCCAATGATTTGAACGAATCATAAAAAAATGAAATAACTGTGGAATGTGTCTTTTTTCGCTTTCTCCACAGAATGATATATCCAATTGCCAAATCATTTGAATACGTCAGGTTATTAAGGAAACTAAATGCAAAATTTAAAAAAAATACTGTTTTAAAGTGATTAACATAATTAAAACAGATTTACTTATGATTCAGAAAAGGCATATTTGACTCATTATTCATGTGATAATTATAAAAAATTACAATTTCTGGTTTACATATGAAATTAGAATATAATTTTACACACGACTACTATATTTTCAATATTAAAATGTGAACCGAGTCCTCAGAGACAAATGTTAAATTCTTATATAAATATTTCTTTGGAAAATAAAGAATTTATTGCACCTCTAAGAATTCACAGTTGTATGAATCTTTCAGTGTTGGCCAGTAACTCGTAAGGGCCGTGCATGAATTACGTTAAGTCATTTAGTTGCGGGGGGGAGGGGGGAGAGTCAACGATTTTTCTATACTCTTTTAACCTAAGAATTACAGGCCAATAACTTGTATGTACACACCGTATAAGATCTTCACAGCTATCCTAAATGATAAAATTGTTCAGACAATCGGACCCGTGTGGCGAGAAATGTATGAACCACATGGTTCAAGGAATAATGTAGCCGGATGTCGGGCGAAGCTGATCATCGATAGATGTGCCTAACGAGACGCCTATGGATTACCGAAAAGCATTCGAACATAACAAAATCCCCGAAGGCCCTGAGCTCGTCGACAGAAGCACTATATGACACCTTGAAGAGGGGGGAAACCTATGCATATCTGGGCGTGCCACGGAGCCGCATTCAGAACGTTATATCTATAAAGGATACTTTCCGATGCAGATAAAAACAACTCATTCGACGGATTTGTTTTTCCGAACTGTCGGCGAAAAACAAAGTATCTGCAACAAATATGCTTACCGTCCCGGTAAAACTCTATTCATTTGGAGTGTTTCATGGATACAGGGCGAGCTCAAATCCCTCGATATCGGTTCAAGAAAGGTTATTCACATGAACAAATGCATGCACCCTAAAAACAAAAAGCATTTCGTACAAAACAGCAGAGAAAGCTATTGAAATGTGAAGGATCGGTCAATGTCATATGAGCTAACGTTTGCTTTCTTCAAATCACCCAGATTGCAGTCGTGCACGAAGGTTTTGATTTTGGCTTGTCGAGACGGTGTAATTTTTCTTTTCTGCATACAGTCGCCACACTTTAAGCCAAGACATTCCCGATAATAACTGAAGAGCTTGTCATGCACATACCGAGCATCTAGGATACATACTATCCAGTTGTCCAGCCTATGCGGAAACAACGTACATTCAAAGGCACAACGCGGCACTAAGAGGGCTTTATTAGCATCTGTGTCTCTCTTACGGCATTAGCCCTAATACTGCTCCGCCAAACGCTCGTAGATGAATAGAGTAAAATCTCGAAAATGAGAAGTGCAGCATATGCTGGAACTACCTATTGTGGACAATTATTTCTGTTGCATACTTAAGGCCTGACATAGTTCTTCTTGACTTCGAGAAAAGAACCATGTTTGTTATCGAATTTTCAGCACCAGTCAACAAAAATATCACAGCCAAGGAGAATGAAAAGAAAGACAGATATAAAGAGCTCATAAGGGAGTTGCGACGGTTATATCCAAAATATTCTATGAAGCTGGTCATCCTGATCATCAGCGCTCTTGAAGGTGCCAAGCTTTCACTTGCCAATATCCTGAAAAGCATCCCTGCTTATCAACGAATTGCTAAGGCACTTTCGGGGAATATACAGAAGAGGGTCATTCTTAGGTCACTCTGTGTTCACAGGATGCACAAGACTTTTGCAGGATCATCGTACTGAGTCTATCGCAGAGTGTAACGACCTATCTCACGGTCGTGAGACATGGTTACAGCTGAAATTTTACCGCGAGTGAAAAGGGAAAAAATTTTTACTCTCTGTGTGTGTATAGTAAAAGTGATTACAAAATTTACACTCACAATTTTGATTTCAATTTCATGAAACTTAGGAAAAACACTTCAAAGATACCTTCTAGTGTTTTGAGGGGTGAATTTTTGGGGGATTTGAGGGTGAATTTATTCATTAAATAAAATTTTTAACCTCCGTGTGGCTCACACGATAGCTTTACACCACCTCTGTTAAGCTTATAATATTATTTTTCAAACTGATGGATTTATTGCATTTTTTTATTTGATTTTTCGAATTCTTTTTTTTCAATTCATTAAATATTCAGAACAATTCATGAAGGATTGATAAAAAATTCAAGAGAATTCCAAAGGATTAAGGGTGAATTAATAGAAATTCAGAGTGAAATCCAAATTGATCGAAAAATTTAAAACAATTTTTGATTCAGAGTCTACGAAAACTCAACTGTTGAAAAATTTTCATAATGGAGGAGAAATATGGAAACGTAATAATATCAAATTTTGAGCATGAAAATTTCAGCTGATTTAAAGTAAACACTGAAATGCTTATCTGTTTAAAAGTTGAACAATTTTATATTTGAAGTGTTTAATATTTAAAAAATTATCAATTTGAGGACGAACTACATATCAATGTCATTTTTTCAAATTTAAGTGCCTTAGATTGTAAAAACATTAGATTGTGAAATAAACCAATCACATAAAATTAAGTATTTTTTTCTTCTTGGCTTGAAAAACTAAACAGCTTACAATTGCTAGCATTGAAAATACAATAATTTTTGTGATTGTAAAATTATTAAATTAAAAAATCATAAATAGAACAGAGGTTTTCAAAAATGAAAACTTTTGTACTCATTTTATATAACTTGCCTTGCCTTGCCTTGCTACATTGATTGTTTGTGTACATGTAAAGGAAAGTATAAGTGAACCTGAACATGACACCAAAGTACTGTATCTTTGTGAAGTTCTTGGCAATAACTATTTGGCAGTAACTATTTACCATTGTTCTCATCATTTTGAAACAATAAAAGTTTCTAAATCTCTTAGCACTGTTAAATAATCTGCTAATTTTTTCTACTTGAACCTTGTGAAAGGTTATTTTTATCTATACAACGAATTGATTGTAAAGGGAAAATTTTTGT